>JABUQX010009635.1:32500-39450 GCA_015478945.1 Trachelipus rathkii | reverse complement strand
AAGTTTGAAGAAAGTGACAGCGAGTCAGTTAGTGTAAAAAGGAAAAAAAGAAAACACAGTGGCTCTAAAAAAGGTGAAATTCTTAAAGAAATTGATTTTTTTTTTACCAGAGAAATCAATTTCTAATCTGGGAAAAACAGAATTACTTAATTGGGTGAAAGTGACCAAAGCTAAAATTCCCCCAAACCATAGCAAAGTAAAACTAGCGCCAAAAATTACTCTCCTATCCAGTCTACCCATATATTCAGAGAAATTATTTTCATTTGCAGAAACAAGAATTATATTTGAGGAAAAACGTTTAAAAATATCGCCCAATACTGGTGAAAAGTTTGAAGAAAGTGACAGCCAGTCAGTTAGTGTAAAAAAGAAAAAAAAGAAAACACAGTGGCTCTAAAAAAGGTGAAATTCTTAAAGAAATTGATTTTTTTTTTTTTACCAGAGAAATCAATTTCTAATCTGGGAAAAACAGAATTACTTAATTGGTGGAAAGTAACCAAAGCTAAATTCCCAAACATAGCCCAAAAATTACTCTCCTATGCAGTCTCCCCATATATTCAGAGAAATTATTTTCATTTGCAGAAACAAGAAATATATTTGAGGAAAAACGTTTAAAAATATCGCCCAATACTGGTGAAAAGTTTTTCTTTTACTTAAAAGATGGGCTATGGGTTATATAAAATAAATATTTTCCAGCAAATTTTTCTCAGAAGTAAATTAGTAATTCCGGTTCCGAGCCGGATTTTGAAAAATTCGGCCGACCGAAAAAAAATGTCAATTCGGCGGACCGGAATTCACGGTTACTTACCTCTAATATATACTATTTATATATATATATCATTCATATAATGATCTTATTCACTATATATATATATATTTATATATATAGTATATATATATATATAATATTATATATATATACTATATATAATATATTATATAATATACTATATTTATATATATATATATATAGAGAGAGAGAGAGAGAGAGAAATTTTTTAAATAGTTTTTTTTCAATTAATCGTCATCGTCATCGTCATCGGCAAAATTTGCTCTAATCGTCATCGTTACTAGAAAAATATATAGAAAACAAATAAATAATATATATATATAATATATATATATATATATATATATATATATATATATATATATATATATATATATAATATATATATATAGGTATATATATAGTTATATATATATATATATATATATATATTTAGGGTGTACCGGACTGAAATTTTCAGTTCCTAGGCCGGAACGGAATTAAGCCGGAATCCGACAAAAAAAAAATTTCCGGCGGGAATTCCGGCCAACGACCGGAATTTCTTAATAAAACTTTCTTTAACTTTAAAGAAATGTAAAAAAAAATATTTTATATAAATTTCAACCATAAAATCTTATATTTAGTACAACGCCACACTTCATGAACATATGGATAATCATCATTGAAGAGAATATCTGGAAGTACTCCAAAAATTTTAATTGTAAAAGGGAGAGTCTTGTATTTTCGGAACAGGGGAAACCACAAAAAGAGCAATAGATCCAAGCCGTGAAATAAGTGAGTTTTGAGAAGTTTCTCCCCAAAAAAAGATTTGGCATATCAATGACCCCAAACCAAGAAAATGATGAACCAGCCATTCACAGTCACAGAAGAGAAGGGATTCATAGAACGTTATTGCCCATCTTCAACCAAAATATCTAATTCCTAGTAGAAAATATTTTGTAGAGAAAATGTTACCAACTTCATACAGGAAATTGAGATCAGCAGTATTCTAGAAGTTATCTAAGGCCTGAATGCAGATATCATGTTACTACAGTATATTGAGAGGCTAAAATAATTCAAACTACTCTATTTCTTTAACTGCAGCTCTGGTTACCACGAGTTTGAAAAAATGGACTGTGTACTCCATTGCAAGTATTTCCCAGGTTCTCATTCTGGAATTAAAATCACTATGAGTTTTGAAATTACGATGAATAATTTGGGAAATTCTCCTAACATATCCATTTGATCCTTCAAAGATGGAGGCATGTAACATGAAACTTGGGAACTGAGTTAGGCAGGATAACACAAGTTTTTTTTTTTTTTTCCCTTGTTTTTTTATTCATAAACTTCAATTTATTAAAGATGCCTTATTTTCTCAAAGAACAGTGTGATTTAATAAAGAAATGTAGGAATATTTGTACAAAGAGACTTGGATCCACATCCTGCAAGCCCACTTATGCCAATTCAAGTTGTTAATACAAGGTGGAATAGCACATATTTGATTCTTGAAAGAATTGAATGTTTGAAAAGACCTCTGCAAGTTTATATTATAGAACAATCAATCATTTAAGCTTTAACTGCTAATAAATGGCAAATACTTGAAAAAATTAAGAGTTTTGCAACCATTTCTCATGGTTACGGAAACTATAAGGCAAAATCAATTATATCAACAATTATTCTACATATTTGAGCTCTCCAGCATATCTCTCAAACTCTGAGGATGACAGCAGAGAATAAAGAAGAGCTGAAGAAGGCATTAGAGTTTAGATTTATAAATAAAAAGGAAGAGAAATGATCAATAGACATATATCAAAACAAGATAATTGTTTTAAATACTGTAGTAGACCCAAGATACTAACTGACATTATTTTCTAATGCAATAAGAGAATTGAGTAGAAAATGGATGCTTGAAGAAATATGCAAATAATTGAAGGTAGAAAGTGATAATATTAGTAGCAATACAAAAGAAGGTTCAGGCGATGAGTCATTTTCAGAAACGAGCATTATCTACAATAAACTTTGATTTCCCAAGTACCTCAAAATCATCAGGAGCATTAAGAAAAGAAATTACTGCAAAGTTACTTAGTTTTTATAAGTTGAGAAAGTGAAAGTGACAGCGAGTCAGTTAGGTAAAAAGGAAAATAAGAAAAAATCAGTTTGCTCTTCAAAAGGGGAAAATTTCTTAAAGAAATTGATAATTTTTTACCAGAAAAATCGATTTTTCTAATCTAGGAAAAGAAGAATTCCTTAATTGGTGGAAAGTGACAAGCAAATTCCCCAAACATAGCAGTCTAGCCCAAAAATTACTCTTCCTTCCAGTCTCCTCCATAAATTCAGAGAAATATTTTCATTTTCAGAAGCAGGAAATATATTTGAGGAAAAACGTTTAAAAATATGAATACTACACCAGGCTACTATTTTATTTTGTTAAAAGATGGGCTATGGGTTATATAAAATAAATCTCTTCCAGCAAATTTTTTCTCAGAAGTAAATTAGTAATTCCGGTTCCGGCCGGAATTTTGAAAAATTCCGACCGGAACCGAAAAAATGCCAAATTCACCGGGTACAAACCTCTAATATTATATATTATACCGTATATATTATATATATATATATATATATATATATAATATATTAATATATATATATATATATATTATATATATATATATATATATATATTATATCATAATATATATATAATATATATATATATATATATATATATATATATATATATCCGTAATTAAATATGATATAAATAGAAATATATATATATATTTATCTATGCGTATATATAATTATATATATATATATACTATATATATATATATATATATATATATATATACCGTAATATATATATATACCTATATATATATATATATATATATATATATATATATGTGGAATGGGGGGGGTTTCTGCTCAGAGCCCCCTCCTTTGCAGGGAATGAGAATAAAAGCTTGTACCTCTATTCTTTTATTTGGGTGGATCATTTAAGTCCTGCAATCAAACATAAGCTTACCAATAAAAAACCTAAAATAGTAAATAAATTTCATCAATAAGTGGGGGCTTCCCAAAAATAAGAATACAATTAATAAAATTATTAATTAAAAGTTAACTCATTACATTACAATATAATAATTATAAAAATTTAATAAAAATTTATTCAGTTAAATTTTTCTCATTATTTATTTCCTTATAAGTTATGTTACAATAATGCTTGAAATGTTTTTATGAAAATTTCTCATGCGAAATTTTAGCATGCAAAACTTGAAATATAAATAAATGCTGGAAAAAAGGAAGATTACTAAATATAATATAAATGGATAATAGGTTTTTACCTCCCTCTCAGGTTATCATAACTCATCAAAACATTATATTCGTTGGATACATCTTTGTATCGAGAATGTTTATATTAAAGCCTAAAACAAAACATCACACAATTTAGAAAAGGATATATATATATATATATTATATATATATATATATATACTAATATATATATATATATATATATATATTATATATATATATATATATATTAGGGATGTATATATATATATATATATATATATATTAGGGATGTACCGATAGTATCAGTATCGGTATCGGTAAGTATCGGCCATATTTACCGATCGTTATCGGTTAAAATGGCCGATACTTCTTACTTTTTGGGTGAAAAATTATGAGAAACTTTTAGCTTCAATAATAAATCTAGTTTGATATAGATAGCTAGTACCAAGTTATGTTTTTTTTCCCTCGATTTCCTTTTTAACTTAGATTTTTATCGTTTCTCCAACTTGGTCTTTAGCGTAAAATTTACCTATTTGGACAGCCATTATTATAATTTATACAGATTTATCTACTTTTTTAGTTGATCAATAGTATTTTTTTTTTTTTACGCAATTTCGTGAGAGCGTGTGAGTGCGTGAGTGTTTTCAAACTTTGTGGATTATTCATATATTAGATATTTGCTGTAAATAGGGTTTTATCGTTTTAAAATTCAGGTTTTAGCGTACGAATAAATTTTCCTCAGTTCTAATTGCATCTTTTTAAACCCCCTGTTTTTTTGTTTTTTTTGTGATTGCGTGTGGGTGTGCGTGTATGATAGCAGATTTGGCACAGGCGTGGCTTTCTTTTGATTTTACCAACATCATGCTTGCACTCTAACACCGAATATATGGAATACTACCTCTCCAACTCTAAACCAAATTTTATGCTCTTGTCTGAAACCCAGATGGCTAGAATACCCCCCCCCTCATCTTCAACTCGTTTAATAATATCAACTAATAACTTTATTTTTATAATTCCGTTTGAAGGGTTGGAGTATGTCCTATGTTAAAGTATAAACATTCCTATAACACGTCTCGCGAATCTCGAATCTCTAACTCGATGTTCTTGTGGCTTAAAATCTTCTTCCTTCTACTACAATATTCTTGTGTCTCTGCTACTGTTCTCCTAACAGAACAGGTTTTCTCCATGCCTTTTGATTACCTTACTACTTCTCACGAGCTTATATCTCTCATCCAAATACTGAGGTCCTCTATTTAGGGGATTTCAATGTACACAAAACTGAATTGTTGATTCCTCTTCGTACTGATTTTAGTTGGGAGGAAAGCGATCATTTAAAAGTATTCGCAGATCTGGAGCAACTGATTAATAACCTACAACACATTCTGGATCGTCCAAACCGATTCTTGAACACACTTGAACCTAATGGTTTCACTCACTAGTCCTTCCTCTCTAAAATACACCACTTCGCTCCTATCGGGCTAATCTGACCACAACCTTATATCACTTAAATTTAATACTTTCTCTCCAAAATCTCCATCCTGCCCTATGCGGTTTTTCTGGCACTTTGAACGGTCCGTGGGGGCATTGCGTTGCTTCTCTACGCTAACTATAATTGAAGTGACTGGCTTGACTCTTAAGACGCTTCGGATTCTGCCGATAAGGTGGGAAATGTAATTGTTAATGAGGAATGAGCAGGTTCATTCCTTCTTGGAACTAAATCTTTTTCTCCTCAAATCCATGGTTCGATCGTACTTGTTCCCTGGCCATTCAGGCTAGAGAACAGTGCGTATCGGGGGGGAAAAAATTCTCGTTCTCCTATCCTCTTGCCAATTTCATTCAGCTAGAAATCGTTTGCAGGGATACTCTTCGACGAGCAAAGCAGACTTTTCATTAAACGAAAATGTGCTGACCTCCTTGGTTCTCCTACTGACAATCTTTCTGGCCTCTTGCCAAAACCTCTTTAACAACTTTCTGTAAATCATCCTTTCTCGCTCTTATTTCGCATTCTGATGATTCTGTTTGTTAACTACTCTCAACTGAAAAGGCCATCATGGTTCTTTGGCCTCCAATTTTCCTCTAATTACACACCCTGACCGATTCTGGTTCCCTCTTCCCTCCTCCTTCTCTCTCTCAGGTGTCCTATGCCCTTTACTTGTCATTTCATTTGATCGGTGCATGAGCTCCTGAAATCTAATGAACGTTAGGAAGGCGGGTGGCCCGGATGGCATTCCTCTCCGAGTTTTGAGGAAGTGTTCTTCCGTGCTGACCCCCACCCCTCGTTCAACTTTATTCTCTATGCCTCAATACTAGCACTCTCCTCAGTTTGTTTGTTAGCGCGCAATATGTCCAACCTATCTGAAAAAAAATGTTTGCTGCTCTGATGCCTTCTAACTATCGCGCTATAGCTCTTACTTGTATTCTTTTTAAGATCTTTGAAACCCTTCTCAAACTCTCACTTCTTAGATCATCTGGAATTCTTCCCTTCTTTCTGATTACCAATACGGCTTTCGGCTCGCTGCACGAATTCTACTGGCGATATACTTTCCTATTTAACAGATTTTTGGTTTTCGCCCTTAGGAACTACGGGAAAACTTGTGTTGGTGGCGCTTGACATATCCAAAGCATTTGACGGGTAATGGCACGCGTCAATGCTCTCCAAGCTTCCCCTCCTTTGTTTCTTCTTCTCTTTGCTTACTTATGTCTAGCTTTCCTTTCAATCGCTACAATGTGCTTGTTGTTGAGGGGCCGACTTCCTTCTTTTTCTGTCATAGTGGTGTTCCTCAGGGTTTCTGTCTTATCTCTCCTACTTAATTCCTGCTTTTCATCAATGATCTTCTCACGTGCACACATCTAACTCTATCCACTCATATGTCCGATGATTTGT
>JABUQX010009635.1:15000-25000 GCA_015478945.1 Trachelipus rathkii | reverse complement strand
AGGGGCTTTTCCGAGGCCACACCATGGCCCACCCTACGGGGTGGGGTTCTAGGAGGGAGGTATTATGCCTCTGGCGTGTGGGGGCGCGTTCGTGTTACGCTCCCGGGATAACATTTTTATTCATCATAATGTGCTATGGTATTTATGTTTATATGATTGCGGTAGGTTTCAAAAGGAGCATTTATATGGGTAAAAATTTAAAAAAAAAGGAACGTTTTCAAGAACAGCGGATATTCACATCAGTCGGGCTCCCAACCCGACCCCTCCCGAGACAATTCTAGACCAGAGACCAATAGGGGTTGATGCCCCTCTTGATGAAATGGTTGGTACTCCCCACCCCAACCTATAGTCTACATAACGAACATTTTCCTAGGAATAGCCCAGCCAGATGCTGTTCTGGTTACTCAGCATCGACCTAATCAATCAACCTCACGTCAGCCATCATTGCATGCCCTGCGCCAGCAAGGTCTCCTTCCTCGTCGTCAGAATACACCAACTCCAACGGCGGCTTTTCTTGGACGCCCCCCTCCTGGGATCTCCGATCTAGCTCATACCCGCTTCTATTTTTTTGCATTCACTAATTATGTCCACAGACTCTAAATAAGCCAGCTCATCTTCGCGATGCTTTGGAAAGCTGCTCTTCAGACAACTGAGCCACAGCATGCCAATGAGGAACGGTTTTCCATCCTGCTCGTGCTGTTCTATAGAAGTAGACGCCAAAGCTTACGTTCTTTCCTCCTATCGCTCTTGGGAGGATTCCTGTTTTTCTTAGCCGGACGTTCGTAACACGCCCAAAGGGAACCATATACTGCGCCGGAGTTTATGTTCGGATTACTTTGGAGGACATTCTTGCTCATTTTCATTTGCAAGAGAGGGAACTGTGGCAATCACTGACGTTTATCGGTTCCCTCCACGTAAGAACCCCTCAACGACGAACCCTCGTCTCCTACTTACCTTCTCTGTGCCTATTCCCTCCAACCAAAGTAAAACTTGGTTTTATTGCACTTGAAACACCTCGGGAAGGGCACATAGGCCCCTTCCCGAGAAGGTGTTTTAAGTGCCATAAATTTGGTCAAACCCCAGAAATATTGTCGGTCTCCGCAGACCATATGTCCAACATGTGGAAGTTCTCCCACCCAACTGGTGAACACATCCTCCTTGTTGCCGCTAAGTACAAGTGTCCCCGCATCCAGCCCCCCCTCTCCACTGCCACAATGGAGAAAGAAAATCGCCAAGAGTAGTGCGCACTTCATAAATTTGATCGTCGTCGAGGCCTACAAGCCGAGACAAGGAAAAGGCTGGCTCATCTCCCTTTCCTTCTGCTGCAGCGAGAACTAATACCTCTACAGTCAAGCTCTAACTTTGCACATCGCTTCCGTGCTTTGTGTCCAGAATTCCAACTTCCCTCGCTTTTTCGCTTTTCTCACACTCGGCCTTCCATCCCATTAATTCCAGGTTACCTGGTTTGGTGATTCCTATTGTTCATGACACTCCCCCTACCATGGTCCGCCGGACTACATCGTCGTCCATGCCCAACACTAACAACCCTCCTCATGCAATGGATGGTCATATTCCTGAGAATCCCTGCCCTCGATGGGGTGTCCTACTGATGTTGATAACCTGTTCAGCCTTACACTTTCTCCCGGAAACGTCCTGCATCTGTTTCCCCTGGGAAACAACGTCTCTCCTGACGGTCACAATCGCCCATCCGAAAGTGGGTCTTCCCGAACCAGACATCCTTACTTTGCGTATCGGGTTACCGACTTCTTAAAACAGAAGGACCCCATTCGGACTGAGGGTTCCACATTCTCTCCAGCCAAAACGTGCTCGCCGCTCAGAACACCCGCGTGGTAAACCTACGACTAGTGGGTCAACTTCTACCTCTTCCACGATAGTGTCCCACACGCCACTTAGGAATGAACTGCGTCAACCATATTCGAGTGATTCCGAAACTTACTCGGATGCCATCATGGACTCTTCGAACGATTCTTCGCTCATTGCTTGGCCTCGCGTTATTACTGGGGCCCCAATCCTTGGGTCTTCAAAGGTTATCACGAGGGAAACCTTACGGGGTTGCAGTCGCCCTGCGGAGAGTGGTAGCTCTGTCTCGCTCTTCGGCGAAGAGGTGTTGGTTGCTGATGGGACCGGGAGGGTGGAGTTTTCTCCCCTCTCTGGCTCCGCAGTACCTGCGCCCGAGCCGTCGGGCCTCTCTCTTCTGCGGGTGGATCCTGCGACTTTGATTACGGACACCAAACACCTGCCTCCCAGTTTGTCCTTTGACACTCCTGGTGATAACATTTCCCATTGTCTCTCTCTCCACTCCTCCCAGACCATGGAGGTTGCTGCTGCTTGCCCATTTTGCTGCACGAGTTGCCCCTTTCAATATTTCATTTTTTTCTGGGTTCACTGCTCTCTCGACCCTCAGATGCACGTTCTTCCCTGGTTTGCATACTGTTTCTGTTCAGCATCGCCTTGCACGCATCCTCTCCTCACTTTCGAAGTGACAGTATTTTTGCCTTCCTTTGTGAATTAAACATCCTCTATAAGATTTTACCTTTTCAGCACAATTTTTTTTTCATTTTGCTAGGGACTTCCCCTGATGTTGGTATGTTTGTTTGTTGACAAGGTACAGTCGCATTTCCTGTGTGCTGTGATGGTCCCTGTACATCAACTCAAAAAAATAAAAAAATAAAAAATATATTATTAATATTTTTAGTTATTATCACTTTTATTGTTCTTAAAAGAAAATAGGTTGGCCTAGGACATGGGTGGGAAACCTGCGACCTTAAGGCCACATGTGGCTTTCTGGGCCATCGAGTGTGGCCTTCTTGGGCTTATCAAGATAAATCATAATTATTTGAAAAACATAATTCAAATCAGTTACAATAATAAATTACTAAATATTAGTTAATGATAAAGCATCGTGCCGAATATAAACGAAATATATGTAATTTTATATATCATTCGCACTCAAATTTGCCACGTGTAAATGGTTCAATTTTTAGCACAATGAAAAATCTGCATTTTTTTTCTCTCTCTTTTTAAGAAAGCCACCTTGCTTTAAAAAAACTCACTTGGCATTGGACATTTGAGGTCAACTGATACGTGATAAAATGTGATTTAGTAAAATTTTTTATATATATATATATAAATTATATATAGAGAAATATTATATATATTATTTTCGATGTATGTACATATATAATATTATATATTATAATATAATTACTATATATATATATATATATATATTATATAATTTTATATACTCTATATATATATATTATATATATAATATAATATATATATATATATATATAATATATATATAAGATTATATAATATACTATATAATATATATATATATATAATATTATATAAATATATATCTATAATATATATATAATATATATATATATATATATAATATATATATATATATATATATATATATATATATATATATATATATTATATATATAATATATATATTTATATATATAATATATAATATATATATATATATATATATAACTATATAATATAATATATATATAATATATATATTATATATATATATATATATATATATATATATATATATAATATATATATATATAGTATATATATGAATATATATATATATATATATATAATTATATTATATATATATATATATATAATATATTAATATATTATATAATATATTATTATATTAATATATATATATATAAGAAACAAATAATTTATTTATAAAATTTATAAAAAAACTATTTTGTGGTAAATTTAACCATTATTTTAGCATTTTTTAAGTATTGTGAAGATTTTTCAGCAATAATTAAATATCTTTAATCATTATATTACGTGTAGCTTGTACGGAAGAAATAAAAACAGAATTAAGATGCTTTTCAGCATCCAGGCATGATTTGAACCAAAGTGGAATTTGCTAACCAAACTCAAATACATAATAATAATAATAATAATCTGTGTACCAAATCCATTTAGTCCATAACAGGAAAACATTTTAGCGAAATTTGGCCAGACTGTAGTAATGTTTAAGGTTGACAGTGAACTTCCGGAAATTAAGGAACAAGTTTCGATTTGAGGGTTTGGGTGCGCAAAATATACAGCGGAAATGGAATAGTTCAGTAGAAGAGCAATGACCTATAGTCAATTTATCATACCCTTAGTTGGTACCCGTCCGCAACTTGCCAAAAAATACATACACCCTAGTATCTTACATACCACGACATTCCCATTGTCTTGTCAGTTTTTAAAGGTTCATACCCTAGGCCTGACCAAAAACAATATACCCATTACAAACTAACGGTATTTACTCCTATTTGCCTCCTCTCTCTGAACCAAGTTCACAGTCCTTTCAATTTAAACAACACATTACCTG
Organism: Trachelipus rathkii; assembly: GCA_015478945.1. Classification (NCBI taxonomy): domain Eukaryota; kingdom Metazoa; phylum Arthropoda; class Malacostraca; order Isopoda; family Trachelipodidae; genus Trachelipus; species Trachelipus rathkii. The sequence goes on along the minus strand of JABUQX010009635.1, from coordinate 20,598 downwards.
AAATCCACTTTTTCCTCAGTCTCCCAGCCGGTCGCTTTCGACACACGCCCACTATTCAACCACCTACCTTCGCTACATCCATCCTTTCAAATTGAAACCAGCACTTAATATACTCATTTATTTCTCATTCCGCTTTTCGTCACACCAACCATGACTCCCAAAAATGTTCATTCTTAATTTAGTCAATTCTTCTCACACCTAACACGCCACTCAAGATTATTCATATGAATAGATTCTACCTTAGATCTACAAATCTTATTCCACACCATAGTTTCATTACCATACATTAACACCTGTGACAATATACCCTCATGCAGAACTCCAGCGCGCACAAGATTTAGTCCTCTTACATTCATCGAAGATTTAATTGCACGAATCACTAAATATTTAAATTGAATACTTGTTCCAGATGCCTACCATCCAACATGATTTCACTCTGCAGGCTCTCCTCATCTATCACCATCACAATGCTGTTATCTACATTTATTCTCAAACTCCTCCTTTTACATACCCTACCAAACCTCTCTATCAATCTTCTCAAACTTGCCACAGATTCACCACACGAAATCAAATCTGCGTACAATAAACAAGGTACCGTCCACTTTCTACCATTCCCCATCAGTCTAACACCCTCCCCTGCCACCCCTACGTTAAATTCTTTTATCACCCCCGTCCATATACAAATTAAATAGCCATGTAAACATAGTACATCCCTGCCTCACTGTACTATTAATATTAAACCCCTCTCTCTCTCCATTCCATTATTCTTGCACACGCTTCACTATCAACATCCATAGTTTAAATTCCGTGTAGAAGCTTGCCACCAGCACCATATATCATTAGCTCTTGCCACAGAGCTTCCCTATTATTCCTGCCATACATCTGTTGCAAATTTGTAACCTAAATTAAAGCTCACTCACTCAATTGCTTCAATTTAAAAATTTGATCGTCACGTCTACTACTTCTAAATGCACCTCGTTCTTCAACATTCAACAATCACCCACCTCAGTCTCTCGGCCCACTCTTTCAGGCAATATATAGCTTATACCCTCCCTACAACCATGCAGTGCCGGATTAAGACCCTGCTGGCCCTAAGGCACACTTTGAAAAGTGGCCTGAAAATACACATAAAATATTCACTCAATCCCCCACCAAATACCAAATGCTTTGACATTTTAATGTTAATTTGTATGTATTTACTGTTAACAAATAAATTGAACATTAATTGTTTACACTTTATTATCAAATACTTTTACATAAGTTACATTACAACTTTGCGTGCTTACAACTGCAGATTCATTAAATATTTCTTTTTATCAATATTACGCAGTAAATCATTTTCAATGGATAGAAGTGCTAGTATTCCAAGTCGTTGCTGGTCCATCGTTGATCGTTTCACGTCTTTAATTCTTTTCAGTTGAGAAAAGGAACGTTCCCCTGAGCAATTTGTAGCCATTAATGATAGGTAAATTCGCAGTGCTAGTTCCGTGTTTGGAAAAGCAGAAGAGACACCGGTAGTGTGGAGCATTGTAAACATTTTATGGGCACTTCCAGCTGATGCTATTTCATCGTCATCGCGTATCTGCTGATTCTGCTCTTTATACCAGCATATAAATTGACGAAATTCTGCAGGAAAATCTGAACTAAGGTCCTTTGAATAAACAACAACAAGTCTTGTAGTAGCAGCATCGATATCTTCATCAGACATAGATTCATACTGAGTCAAAACACCAAACCTCTGCAGCACTGTAGAATATGCCTCAATACGTTTCTGCAGTGCACTTTTTAGTTGATCGATGATGACATAAAAGGTGTTGATTTTAAATTTTTCCTGGCCAGACATCCCTTCCAGAACATCTGTAGCATCTCCTTCATCGGTAACATTCCTCTTACATTTAGGCACTCGCCGACGATCGGATTTGTTTGTGCGACTGTCACTGAGAGCACTTGGCTGTTGCTCATAATAGTCAAACTTCTCTCGGCATTCATCTACGAATTTATCCAAGCTGTTCAGCAAACCAACAGCTGGTGTTAATTCGATGGTCGAGCCTTGCAGCAATTTACTACAGCAGTTGAAACGCTGCAAAATGTCATTCCATAGTTCACACATTAAGGCAACTTCAATGGTGTCCATGTAGTTTGTCAGTGCATCTGCTTCATTTATTGTGTCGCCGTTTTGAGTAGCATCCTCTGAGATCTCCTGAAGAACACTTTGAAACCGATCGTACCCTATGAAAACTGCATTGGTGGCATCAGATCGAGCAGACCACCTGGTATCCGATGGCTGTTTCGGAGCTAGGCATTCAAGGTTCTTCTTATTTAACATGGTTTAACAACACATGCCAACGATGTGTTGATGCAACAAAGAATGAATACAAACGCCCCAGGAATTAAAGCAACAATCCACAGCTGACTGTCCAATTAAATTTAGAATGACCTCCTTAAGAAATATAATCCACTAGACTGTTCTTGTTTTTCAAGATTTGCTTCTTGCCATTATATTTACCAGACATATTGCTGGCATTATTGTAAGTCTGACCACGGCAATTTTCAAAGTTGATTTCCTGATCCAGTAAGTACTGAAGTAGAGTGTCAGCCAGATTCTTTCCTCTGTGACTTGAGATAGGTATCATAGGTATGAATGTTAGAAAACGCTCCACTGATGCAGTAAGTATTGAAGCAGAGTGTCAGCTAGATTCTTTCCTGTGTGACTAGAGGTAGGCATGAATGTTAGAAAACGCTCCACAGGCTGGTGATGCACCATATTGACGTAGCGCAGAATGCTCGTGAACTGGTGAGAATGTGTAATATCTGGAGTAGGGTCCACAGAAACTAGGAAATATCGTGACTTGGCATGAATTTGGAAAAATCCGACGGAAATCTTACCAAAAAATCTAACTGTATATATATATATATATATATATATATATATATATATATTATATATATATATATATATATATAAATATAATATAGTTATATATATTATTATATATAATATTATATATTTTTTTTATATATAATATATATATAATATATATATATAAATATATAATATATATATATAAGATATATTATATATATATAATATATATAATATATATATTGAGAACATTTCATTAATAAAGTTATTTATTTTATTTTATAGAACATTTGATCCAAAATTTGATTCGATAAATTTAAGGATGAAAAAAAAATAATAAAAAATACAAAGAGGATTTCACTTTAAAAAATTTTTCTTTACTTTTCTTTTTTTAATACAGTTAGAAATCTTGATTTTTTGAAAGCAAGTAAATATAGCTTCAGAATTTTGAAATTGTTTATCGGGTTATTTGTTTATAACAAAAAATTTTTGTTCGTATCTGCAATCAAAGTGGGGTGAGGTGCAATGGACAGAGGTTCCCTAAGGTCCATTCCACAAGAGTGGTTGAAACGCGGCGTTTCTGACGAGCCGCAAACGCCAGATGAATAGGTCAATGAGAGTACATTGTACCATTTATATGATCGTTTTAAAAGCTCTCATTGGCGTTTGCGCAGAGTCATAAAACCAGCGTTTTAAAAGTTTGCACAGAAAAGACAAAGAAATAAATCTATAATAATATATATATATATATATATATATATATAATAATATATATAGAATATATAATAATATTATATATATATTATAATATATAATATATATATAAATAATATATATATATATATATATATATATATATAATATATTATAATTATAATATATAAGGGTAATAAAGATTAGGGACAAGATATATCTAGAAACTACGAACTTACATAAAACTAAATAATATTTGCTTTCAGCGTATAAAAATTATAAAATATAATGTGGTTTGAATGAAAAGAATGTACGATTAAAGAAAAATAATTATAATTTACAGTATGATAACATAATTTTTTTCCAACAACGAAGTTATTGATGGAGAAACACAATCGAAAGTCGCAATGTAGTTATATTTGGAAACATGCTACTGGACGATTTGTTTGCCGTTTGCGATAATAAGAGTGAATTAGTTGTTTTTTTGCAACACTTTAATTTAATTGTAAGTGAACAAATATGTTTAAAATGTAACGTTAAATGTAAATTATAAATATTTTTTTAAACTTCCTCGAATTAATTAAAAAAACAAAACGATAATATTTAAAGGAAAGAAAGTAATTTTTAAGTAATATTTTGTTTTTATTTTTTCATTCTAGTAATATTTGTTTTTGTGTTTTTTTTTAACTAAAGGAATCCCCAAGGGTAAACCGAAAATATTTCAGGAGTCGGAGTCTCTCGGCCTTATCGGTGGACGATGGGGAGGACTTCGTCCCCCCCTGTCCCCCGTCGGATCGAGCCCCCTAACTTTTTTTTTTACATTCTGGTAATAAGCTTTATACGCTGATTCCAAATATGTAATTGATTTTTCTGCAAGTGTCGCACTTTTCGAGATATATCTTTCCTAATCTTGAGTTTAGCATATAATATATATATATAATATATAAGTATATATAATTCTACATATATATTAATATATTATATAATAATATTATATATATATATATTATATATATTATATATGGTTTCAAGACTTTACCGACAAATTGATAGGGTAGATAGGTTATGTGTAGGTCAAATTCGCTCGATGCCTCCAGAGGGGTGTATTCGCATCGGACGAGTTGCGCCGAACATGTAAGCACATGTAAAAATAAAACGACAATAAACACGTGTAAAGGCATACGTATTTATATTGACGTTACAATGGTATGTTTCAAAGTGCGGCCTTCTTCGCCGGCACAGGCCATAATCGACGTAGCAACGACACAGCAACTCTATCGAGCACGTGTGGTCCTGTTGATGAGGCTGAAGGTCCTGTATTCTGTGCAGTATTATCCGCCTGTATTAACTACGGGCGTTGCATACCGATACCCTTCGTGCCCCATAGGTAGAAGTCAAGGGGCGGTCAGATCCGGTGACCGCTGTGGCCAGGCAACAGATCCCCCCCGTTACCGTTGTTCGCCGAAGTCGACGTCGAGCTGTGCCCGAGCATCGTGCGGAAGTGATTAGGACCCACATGTGGGAACTAGACTCCGGTCACACGGTCGGACATGGGACTCTGAGCTGGTCCTCCAACGTCGTCTGCAGTATTTGTAGGTTAACCGCACTGTTAGCCTCTGCGAGAAAACGACGGTACCTAACAGTGTGTTGCCAACCAATACCTGCCCAGATGTTGACGGAGAACCGGTGTTGGTGACAACTACGGCTATAGCATGTGGGTTCTCTTAGTCCCATACGTGGCTATTCCGGTTGAAATAGCCGTCCCGTGTAAAGATCGGCCTCATCTGTGAAAGGATGTATCGGGGGAAGCAGCATCCTGTGTAAATGCCGGAGGGAAACCACCGTAAATCCAGACGTTATACTAGTCGCAGCCCCAAGGCTTGTACCCTGCACAGGTGGTACGAATGGAGGTTGTACTCCCTCACGATTCTTCACACTGTGGGGTGGCTTACGTGCATAGCATGAGCCACATACGCGTGCTGGAGGACGGAATTTGATAACACTCGAAGACGGCAATCCTCTAGAGCGTGGTCCACCAAACA
>JABUQX010009635.1:0-7500 GCA_015478945.1 Trachelipus rathkii | reverse complement strand
AATTGCTGATGTACAACCCTCACAATAACTTTTATTTAAATTATTCATCCTACTTACTATAGAGTAATATCGCCAATTATTCTAAAAATTCCATAATTTTTTGTTTTCTTATTTATATTTGTTGTTTAAAACCCATTTATTTTTCCATATTTATATTGTCCTTTCGTTTTTACTATAATAGCTATATATATATTATATATATTAATATTATTATAATATAGTATCTATATATATATATAATTATTAACCTATTAAATCATATATATATATATATAATTATGATCATAATAATAAATAAAATATAATTTATAATACTAGTATTAATATATATATATTAATCTAATTATATTTCACCCAGATAGGGTATAGTTATATATAACCTACCTGTATCATATAAATATATAATATATATAATATTATATAATATATAATATAATGGTATAATATATATATATATTATTATATATAATAATATAATATATAATTCATATTATATTATATAAATATATATTATATATTATTAATATATATATATTATTATATATATATATTTATATATATATTTATATATTATATTAATTATTATATATTAATCTTATATATATATATAATAAATAATAATATAATTATATATATATATATATATATATAAAATTAATATATATAATTTATTATATAATATCATTAATATAATATTAATATATTATATATAATTATTATATATATATTAATAATTATATATATATATATATAGTATATAATAGCTCCGAGCTTGATACTAAGCATATAGCATCGAATATGCAGGAGTCGAGCTTTTCATGATTTACTATAAGTCTTGACGAAAGAGATACCTTTTCTTAGTATATGACAGGAGTGAGTCAAAATATTTTACAAGTCAAGGGAGGCTGAATGATTTAGGTGAGGCCTTAAGATTAGGCCAATGGACTTGCTGGTAAAGTGAACTAACACCAGCAACTCCTCTCACCAAGACATCTTGCCCTTTCAGCATAGACAGAATGTTGTAGACTTGTTCATAAAATTTATAATAACACCTCTCACTCTTAGTCTCAATCGGGCTCCTAAAGATGGCAAACTAAGTTTATATCCGGGCGAATTTATGGAGGGCAAAAGAGAGGTCAGCCTTAACTGTTTAATTATTGAGGCACTAATCTGTTTTTGAAAAGTAAAATGGACTCCTTGAATTGCCTTTGAGACGACATGAGAGAAAGTGGAAATCTTGAGATTTTGTAAATTCATTCAATTTTCATATAATATTATAAATAAATTTTGTCAGGATATATAGACTATTTAGTATTAATATAAACTTTGTTGAAGTCGCACATTGATTAGCGGAGACGTGCGACGCGGACGTTCGGACTGCGCGAGATAGCGGAGGTTGATGGTCGAATAAGGCGGCAATGAGCGCTACGAGGACTACGTTTTCTCGAGTGCGGAGTCCTAGCGACTACCCCTAAATGAGCGTTGGATATCTGACCCCTACTCTGCTGTATTATACGTGTATATATATAATATATATATATATATAAGTATTATATATATATATAATTTATATATATTAATATAAATTTTAATTTTACGTAGAACCTAAATGTATAAGCGAAATATATATGAATATCCAGTACACCATAATAAGATATTATATATATATATAATATATTTAATATATATATATACATATTAATATTAATATATATATATAATTAATATATATATATATATAATATATAATATTAATATATATATATATAATATATATAATTATATATTAATATTAATATATATATTATATATATTATTATATATATTATATATATATATATATATATTATATTATATTATTATTATATTTTATATAATATAATTTTATATATATATAATATAATATTATATTATAAATATATATTAGATATTATATAAATCTCTGTTATAGTATAGTGATTAATTATTTTACCTGAAAATATTTTATATATTTTATTTTAAATTTTAATATCTGATAATATATTATATATATTATATATAAATTTTATATTATATATATATTATAAATTATATATAAATCATATATATATATATAATATATATATATATATATATTATATATATATATAATATCCTTACACACACACACACACACACACACACACCACACACACACACACACACACGATACACACACACACACAACACAATATATTTTGAAAGTATTATATTAAAACTTTTGGGTCATTCATGCAGATGGAATGCAGAGAAGGGTTGGTGCGATGAGAAATAATGAGCAGTTGGCATAAGAAATAAATGTATAGGTCAGTCCCTCTTATAATAAACTATAACTGCTTCTCAGCTAACTCATGTAAGCAATTATAAATAATTGAATAGATGAGTAAATAAAAAAATTTGTAATAGTCAAGGTTAATTAAATCTTTTAATTAAGATAAGGAAACATTAGTAATAATATAATTTCTAATAATGAAAAAAAAAATGCTAATTAATAATATAAATAATATAAATTATTAATAATAATAAAATAATATAATAATTAATAAGAATAATAATTAATAATAATAATAATAATAATGAATAATAATAATAATAATAATAATTAATAGCTCAATAATAATAGCAATAATAATAGCATATATAATAATAGCAAATAATAATAATATAAATATTATAATAATATAATAATAATAATATAATAATAAAATTAATAATAATAATAATTATAATCCTATTTTCAGTTATTTAAACAAGTGAGGCATATCGTTTAGTGAGTATAGTATAGTCAGCATGGAAGATGTGGTTCGATTCTCTCATCTGAGATCATAATACTAAAGTACAATTACTAGAGCAGCTCCCCCCATTGAAATAGGTCGTAAATGCCAGTGATATAGGTTGTGTAGTTTTACTATATTAAATATATTATATATATATATTATATATATATATATAATCTTCTCGAGTAATAATAAAATATCTATCCTAACCAATTGTATAGTATATATGTATATATGCTATTATAATATATTATAAGTAGCTCATATAAAGTATATAGGATAAAGTGTATATATTATACCCTAAAAATAGTTTATATGTACTAGTATAGTATAAACTATATAATTTATATTATATATATATATAAATATATATATTATAATTATAAAGGTGTCATTTATACCTCATTAGATATATCCTATACTATATCTATTTTGCTTTTAAGTATATATTATATATGATATATACAGGGTATCAAGACCTATACCACATCATGAAGTAGTAGTAGATAGAATCTACGTGCGTCGGCTGAAAACTTTTAGTTAAATGAACATTCTCCCCCAAGGCCCCCAGAGGGGGGTATTTGCGCATCGGAAGACGTGCGCAGACCGACATGTGTACGTCATGTGTAGAGGTTCTATACGCGTGGGTAGCAGTTACACGGTACCCGTTGTTACGTTATAGTGCAGTGTTGCTATAAACATGAGGTACAGCTACGCTGAACTCACAAATATGGTGATGTGTAAGTGAGCGTTTAGTGGGAATGGTTCAAAATGGGTGCTCCCGCGGCCATCTACGTGGACCGACACAAAATTAGTCCCAACCTAGAAAGGACATCCTCGACGCTATTTACAACCAGTTTTGCGTCCGTCAATAGCGACGCTCTGGAAGGAGGCGGATACCACCCGTTCATCCCGCCACGTCGGCAGTGTTTTGTGTGTATTTCGTTTGAATTGCTGGACACTCACTCGGTTAGGAGGATGCCGTCTTCAGATGTTTATCAACATCCGGCTCCATCCAGCACGCGTAGTTGGCTCACTGCTTAATCACGGTGAAAAAACCACCCCACAAGTGTAAGAAGTCGTGAGGAGTACAACTCTTCTAACCACCTGTGCGGGTACAGCCTTGGCCTGACCCCAACCGTATCTTAGTACTTACGTCGACTTCCCCGTGTTCAACCGGCAAGTACTCTACCACAGGAGTCTGGCCCCTTCCCAGAACATCCTCCTTCACCAGATCCGCATCGATTCTTACACGAGACGGCTATTTCAACTCCGGAAGAGCACGTATGGGACTTAAGAGAACCCACTATGCGTATAGCTCGTGACGTTGTGTCACAAACACTGGTTCTTCCGTCCAACATCTGCAGTAATTGTGTCGCATACACTGTTATGGATCCTCGTCGTTGCTCGCTGGTAACAGGTGCGCTTATAGATCCTCAATATACTGCAGGACGCACTGATCCTAAAGGAGACCACTCAGTTACCGTCCCATGTCCGGACCGTAGTCCACCGGATGTCTAGTTTCCAGCATGATTCCCTTATACTTCGCATCTGATGAAGCATCGGCACAGCTCACGGTCGACTTCGTGCGAACAAGAATGACCTAGGTAAGTAAAGATTGTTGCCTTGGCCACAGCGTACCGATCTGACCCCGTGACTTCTACTACCATAATGAGGTCACCAAAGTGTTCCGTGGTATATCGTGTCATAGCAACGCCGTATTAACATAGCGAACTATACATGCACAGAATACAAGGACGCTCTTTCAGCCTCAAAATCAACCAGACCCACTCGTGCCGATAGAGGGTTGCTAATGATCCTGACCTTACGATAACGAAATTATCATGCTGTGCGCGAAGAAGGCCACATTTGAAAACATACGATTGTACACCCATCAATTAAAAATACGATATGCCTTTACCGTGTTTCATTTGTCGTTTTATTTACATGTTACAGTTCGGCGCAAACTCATCCATGCGTACCGGTACACACGGGTAGAGTATTTGTTCATTTTTACGAAAATACGTGACTAACATAACCTATCTACCCTATTCAATTGCGGGTAATAGTTTAACACTCATGTTACCTAGATAGTATAAGATATAGAATATATATATAATATATAAGTAGTATATGATATATATTACCTATTATTACTAATCGTAGTATATACTATGTTGGTAATACTATGAAGTATACGACTATATATATGCTAAACTAATTAGAAAGATATATCTGCGAATGAAATAAGGCTCCGACACTTGCAAGAAAATCAATTACATTTTTGAATCAGTATAAAGGTTAACCAGGAAGTAAAAAAAACAGGTAAGGGGCGCGAATCGACGGGGGAATTGGGACCCTCTGATAAGCCTCCATCGTCCACGATTAAGGTAACCGAGGACCCCGACCCTAAATATTTTCGTTACCCTGGGATTCTTTATTAAAAGAATTTTTTTTTAAGAATAGACATTTTAACAAACAAAATTGTCGGTGATTATGTGGTCTTACTAAGAGAGCCACAAGTGTTGATCAGTGTCCCACGAAGAGGTTAAATTGCTTTAGTACATGAGTTTGATGGAGGGAGGGTTTGATGGTCACATACCAACAATTTTGTTTGAAATGTATAAATACTGAGCAAGAAAGTAAAAAATAAAGCCCCCCCCCCCCCCCCCCAAAAAACAAAAAACAAATATATGGAATGAAAAAAATAAAAAACAAATATTACCTTAAATAGTTTGACTTCTTCCTCTAAAATTTATCGTCTATGTTTTTTAATTAATACTCGATATGAAGCTTGTAATTAATGAGTTAAGACACATAATAGTCCCTAATATTCCACAAATTTAACATTTATATAATATGTGAACACCTATATCCTGTTCCACCTCACTATTCATACAAGTATTGAATAAAGCAGTGTTGCTAAAACAAACATAACACGGATATCACTCGTGATAATATTCTCCCTATATCTCGGCACAAACTCGTCGCTTGACAGAATTTAGCGAATGTCTTCGTCACTGCAGACTAACTACCATGCGTTACTTATACTTCTTTTGTTTATCTACCATTCTCTCAATGTAGAGGGTCGCTCCCTAGGGGGTATTTGTTGTAACACAGAAATTATTGTTTAGACTAATATTATTTTTGTAAAGGATCAGAGCTATGAAAATTTATTCTTGGTTAATTCGGGTTTACTTCGTGCATGTGAACAATCTATTAGGGGTAGTTATTTAATTGGAGATTGTCCAGAAGACTAAAGTAGGTATCTCTATTCCATCCGTTATGGAGACTATTTCTGTGAAGGATATATATAAAATTTGAGTATATATATAATCTGTTGTCCCCCTAATCTTTATATTTTCTACATATAGTATAGTAATAATAAATATATATTATATATTTATTATAGATATATATAATTTATAATATATTATATTATAATTATAATAATATATTATAATATATTATTTATATATATGAATATTATATATATATAATTATATTATATTATATAATATATTAATAATATTATATATTTAATTTATATTATTATATGTAATTAGTTGTTGGAACATGATCGCATACTTACGCATTGCGATATAATTACGCACCTAAATAGTCATCCCGCATCGCTCCTCTTACGAAACATTATCACGCTCCGGATCCTTTTTGAAATTTAGTAAGGATGTTGTAAGGATGTTTCTACCAATAGTATTAATGCAATAATATAATTTACTTGGCCATTCGATATATTTATACAATAAGTTTATAGGAAGTAGGATAATTTTGAATTAGATTTTGATGTTATTTCTTGCTTTCTGCAATACTTTTAAAACTGCTGTTTTTATTGACTCTGTGTCGCATAAACAGCTCCAAATGAAGAGCTTTAAATCGTAATCATTTAAAGTTGATACTCATGTACTCTCATTAGCATACCTATCTATTCTTGCGTTTGCGGCTCTTCTAAAAACGCTCGCGTTTTCAACACTAACTTCTTAATATATATAATGTTAATGTATGAACCCTTAGAACCTCTGTCTCCATTGAAAATTATAAACCTAACAGTGATTGCAGATAAAAGACAAAATTTTTTTTTATAAAAAAACCGAAAAACATTTAGAGTTTAAATAGATTATTGCTAATTCAAAAAATCATAAATTTTACTAACTGTATTAAATAAAAAAAAAGTAAGAAAAATTAAAGATAATTACCTCTTTGTTATTTTTTATATTTTTGAATCTCTAATTAAATTATATGAGTAGCTTTTATATTTGAACAGGGACAATATTCTATAAATAAAAAAAACTTCTGCAAATGGAAATTGGTTACTCGTACTATTTTAAGTAGTAATTAGTATTAATATATATAATATAGATATATATATATATTATATTAATAATTATAATATATTATATCATATATTATAGATATTATATATTATAATAATATATAAATATATATAATTATAAATATATTATTATATATTATAATATATTTATTAATTATATAAAAATCATCTATCAAAAACTCCATAAATGAATATATATAAAATAGGTGAGATGGATGGGTCGAGAGAGTAGAATAGAAAGAAAGGTATAATTATCTAATTTCTTTTATTTCATAAATTATCTTGTTAGTATAACGTTATTTCGACGATATAATGTAGTGTAAGTTATTTTCTGTATTATCTCTAGTGGATTCC
>JABUQX010009634.1:37500-42982 GCA_015478945.1 Trachelipus rathkii | reverse complement strand
ACAGAGAAGATTTTTATTAGTAAGGCCAGTCGATTCTTCAAACCCAACCCTTACCAACCTTAAAATCCGAACTACACTCCATAAGCGAGAAATAGAATGTAAGCCTACGTATGATAATTGTTGTAAAGCGAGCAAACTATTAAAACACTATAATAGTTTAATACAGAGTTCACTTTCAGCGCACAATCACATCCGTTCTTCCAAATTTTACAACTTTGTTACAATGAAATAACGCATAAAAACAAACTTCTTACAATAAAAAATTACTAATGTATAGTATATATATAATAATATATACTAGTTTACACAATCTGCAATAAAATTTAACAAAAATTTTAACGGGGTACTAGTGTTTTCCCTGACAGAACTCCAACAGAGGAAAATTGTGAATTGCCGGGAACGCACTAATTTCGCTCCGGCTCAAACTTTGCAAAATTTTAATGCTCTCTCCACATATTAATAAATATATATATAGTTATATATAGTATTATATCTATTATATATTATACTATATGATATAATATATATTATATATATATATATTATATATATATACTATTATATTATATATATAATAATAATATATATAATATATATATTATAATAATAATATAATAAGGAGAACAATATATAAAAAATACAAACTTAAATACTAGATAAGATATAAATCTTTATATATAGACAACACAGTTATATTTATTAGTTGGAAAATAAAGTTTTGTTATGCCACAATACGCAGAAATTAATACTTTTTAAACTTTCATGAAAATATCAAGAATGAATATCTTGAAGTTTAAAAAGAAACAATTACATATACTTATATCTATATCAACGACCGGAGTATAAGTTGCAACACTAGAACATTAGTTCTGGTAGCAGGTTCTAACAAGGCCTGTCTAGCTATATAGATATAATAATATTCATGATAATTTCATCAATGGAAGTTGAGGGTGTATAAGATTCCATGTTTCAGAGTGTGAAGATGTTTATATAGATAATATAAGACTAGATCCAAATATCCATTCGCTCCCACCCTAGCGACCGATGTACTCCCCATATCATCTACTAATAAGATTCCGGACCGGCAGTCTGACCAAATTTTTAATAGATAAGAAGTGATTGGATACAAGATTATAATTATTTGTCATAAACTTACTCTTCGAGCTGTAAAACAAATCCCATTGCCAGGGCCGTGACAGTCTAATCATCTAACACCAATTATATTCTCAAACTATAATCATAACAGTATCCAAGAATGCTTCTATTAAGTGAGCCTACGGCCTGTGCAATAGATAGAAGAACAAACTATACTTAATACTCACGATATACTCTCGTTGAAGATTCTTCAAGTGTAATAACGGATTTGACCGAGTTCTTTTATCTTATATGAAACAATTCAGATAGTACTTTTCTTTATCAATGAATGAACTCAACAGGTGATCAATCTCTGGACCACTAAAAAAGCCTTTTAAGACTTGAATCCATAGCTAATTGAATACTTAATAAATGAAGGAGTTTGTGCCTATATAAATATATACAACGCCCATATACTTTAGAAGTTTTAATAAAAAAAATAGATAGTACGTGATCTTAGAATTCAGGTTTTATACTTTCATGAATATATAGGCAGATATCGTTATATATCTGTATATATAGCCGCACCGCAACTATAAGATATAGATATATATAGACCCATTATATATATATATATATATCTATATATAAGTATATATACGCTATCTATTACACATATATATATATAGTATATTTATATATATTATATTATATATAGTATAATTTTAACAACAACTAAGTCTATATATCGCATTGATATATATAACCTTAGAGTATCTTTAGATATCTGCGAATCATAAATTATATAGCGCACCGCATATATAATATCCAACCTCACGTACCAAGTATTTACTAGTCGTATATTAGACGTATGTATAGTAGATAGTGATATATACTAAAATATCATATTTATTATAATATATATATATATATAATATAATAATATATAACTTACTAATATATTATATATTACTATGATAAAACTATAATCATAAATTTAAATTTTATGCACTCAAGAGAATGATGATATATATAAATAAGTGAACTTTAACCATATTCATATATAATCTTTGGTCCGGATGCACATTTAATATATATATAGTTAGTAATATAACATGCAGACATATGTTTCAAGTTGATATATAGTGACGAGTAATAGTTATCGAGAAATAATATATGACAAAGCTAACTTTAAATGGAGTTTTAAACTATTTAACTTGAAAATTTAAAAGATTGGTAGACAACTATTGAGTAATGTCGGATTTTTTTCAGTGTGGACATAATGAATGCTAATTAATGGTGGACAGATAAGCTTGGTTTGGTCTTAAAGCAAAAGAGTTGCCAACTAATAATTAAACAATATATTAATATATTTAAATAGAATAGCAGTATGACTGTTAAGTACTTTTCATATATATATCTGAAGATGATTCAAATTTAATTGGTTAATACTTTAGGTTTGTTAGCGCGTACAAAAGCATCTTTAACGCCCAATGTTAAAAAATAATATGCATCAGTGAAATAGGATACTCTTACTGCTAGTGACTTATGGCAACACGCAGATATTTGCATTAGAAATTTGTGGATCAACAGACAGACACTCATATAAGGTAAATGCAGTAATTATTCTTAACAGCGAATAATCAAGAGACTACATTTAAGACTACATAACTTAAACTTACTGTCTCGCTTCGTCTTTACAAACAAAAAAGCACCAGATTTCCACATTGAAAATTACAACACCTTTTTGCATTTAAAAATATTAACACAATTAATTAATATAAAATACAATAAAGACCCCAATGTAGCGGATGATATTGAAATCACGATTTTGATTGTAATCGATCAGACGAGGCTAAAGCGCGTACAACTGTAAGCACTTTTGATGGACGAAAGATAAAAGCAAAAGATATAAAATATTCATAAATTTCTTATTTATATAAATTTTCGTCAATGAGTTTACGCTCAGCCATCCAATCATAATCCTTAAAATAATAAATAAAATGATGTATACAATTATTAGTTATTTTAGTAAGGCAAATATACATTACACTTCCAGCAGGAACGAAAATTGGTATTTCTTTACAACAGAAACTCTGTTCGCTAGAAATCTCAATTTATTTTAAATAAAAATTAAGAGGAAAAATCAACAAATTTATAACAGAAAATGGCTCCATCACTATATAAAATTGAAAATAATGTCCATACACATTTACATATATGTATATATGTTGATAACATTAAAATAATATATAATCATAATATAATGAATAATAATAATATGAATAATAATAATGAATATAATAATAAATGAAATAATATAATATATAATATAATAATAATATGAATAATATAATGATAATATTATTATTATTATTACTACAGACTTGGCGCAAGTGATCTGACCGTAATCAAACTGCACGTTTCAAAGTTAAGGTTCCGAAAACTATAAGTTTTTATTGCTGTCGTTTTACGCTGAATTATAAACATATTTACAATATTCTTTGATGAAGCCATTGCAATGATAACCGTAAACATAGAAAGATGAAAGTGAATGCTTAAACACTTTGAAATGCTGGCCATTGCTTTTTGCAAAATAATAAATGAGGTACAATACCGGCGAGTTATGTTTTACGTGTATTCTGGATTTACATTGATATTTATATATAATTCATATATTATAGTTCTATAATATTATTATATATAATATATATATATATATATATTATTATATTATAATCTATTATATATGTGTATATATATTAGTGGTGAAGGAGTGGTGTGAAATGTATGTGTGCTGGATGGAGAGGAGTGAAAGGAGGGAGAAAGAGTTTGCAATTCGATATCGTGATTTGTGCCATATGAAGCTATGGTGGATTTTTGTTTGTGTGAGTACTTGAATTCTAATGGTTAAATTAAGTTTGAGAAGGTATGAATATGTGGGGTTGTAGCATAAGGTCTATCTGAGGTGGATGTTGAGGAGAGAGTGAGATTTTTGAACTACTTGAAAGATTTTTGGACCTTGTCTTTTGAGACTTCGGATAATTGTGTTGAAGCGACTTGATGGCTGGATAGGATGATCGAAAGAGGGGTGGTACAACAGGTGACTTTGAAGTTGCGTCAGATATGAGAATGTTAGGAAGAAGATTAATTTCTGTGAGGAGAGAAATATGTGTGTATGTAATAAATGGTTTCTAGCACAAGACTATCAATTAATAATTATGTGAGAGTTGGTGTAGGTATAGAGATGGTGTCGATGAGAAGGGTATGATTGATTTTGTATTGTTGAATAATGAGATAGGTGTTAAATCAGTGAAGGGATTGGGATGGGTATGTCAGATCATTATGTCGTGGAATGTAAAATTAAGTTTGTATTTCTGGAAGGAAGTACGAAAGGTCAAGAAAGAAAGTAAGGGGGATCTTCATGGAAAAAGAATATAGGGATGGTGCTTTCATGATTGATTAGATGACCGTGAAGAGAGCGTGGATGGAACATTTCGAAAATCTGGATAGCATTGGCAGTAGTGAAGAGGAATTGAGTAAGTGTGTGGGTTTCATGGCGTAATAAATATTAAGTAGCTATATTTTCGTGGTGTTATAAAAATAAAGTAGGTATTTTGAGGATCAGGTAATTAATATGGAAGACTTAATAGATAGAGTGAGAAAGTTGAAGAATGATAAATCTGCAGGTATTGATGGAATAACTGGTGAAAGGACCAAGAATGGAGGTAAGATTGTGATTAACTGTATGTGAAAGTTATGTATTAAAGAGTTTGTTGAGGGTGTAGTTCTGGAGGATTGGAAGAGAGCAGTAATAGTACCATTGTATAATGGTAAGGGTGATTAGGAGAACTGCATAAACTTCAGGGGTGTTGGTTTAGTGAGTGTTGTAGGGAAGATATATGCTGATATTTTGGGTAAAGAGTGAGTCAAATTTCTGAGTGGTTAATTGTTGAAGAAAAAGGTGCATTTAGAAATGGTAGAATGTGCAGATTATATTTTTTGCAGCAAAGCGAATGAATGAGAAAATGAGAGAAAAAGATGAAACTTTATTTAGATTTTAAAGATATGCAACAGGCGTATGACAGGATTAATACGGAAGCTTTGTGGTAATAATAATAATAATAATAATAATATATAATAATAATAATAATAATAATAATAATAATAATAATAATAATAATAATAATAATAATAATAATAATAATAATAATAATAATAATAATAATAATAATAATAATGATAATATATATATATATATATATATATATATATATATATATATATATATATATATATAATATATATATATATATATATATTAATAATATAATATTTATATATAATATATAATATATATAATATATATATATATATATATATCAGTAATATCAGTAAGCAGTATTCT
>JABUQX010009634.1:25000-32500 GCA_015478945.1 Trachelipus rathkii | reverse complement strand
CTCACTCACAACGTGCACTCCAGAAAGGTCTCAAAACGAAGTTTCTCAATTCTACAGGAGAGGAAAAACTAACGAAAGTCGCTTTTATGAATTCACCATAGCTACAAAATATAAACGGAAGAAGTTATCAATCATTTTTAAGAGAGCAAGAAAAATAAATTTCATTTGAATATATAAAATAACCTATTTCTTTGTATTTTGAAATTATCGGTGAAAGATTATTTTTTTCCTTTTTATTTCAAGTAAGAATAATATATATATATATATATATATATTATATATAATTATAATATATATATAATATATATATATAATATATATATATATATATATATATATTATAATATATAGGTAATTATGCACTTAGCTCAGTCAGCCGACACATCGATTACAATCGATTTTATCTTTTTTAACCCTTAGATAGGGTTGATAATATATATATATATATATATATATATATATATATATATATATATATATATATATATATTATATTATATAATATATATATTTATATATATATATAATAATATATATATATATAATATTATATATATATTGATATATTATATATATATATATATATATATATATATATATTATATTATATATAAATATATACATATATATTAATATATATATATATATATATATAATATATATATATTTTTATATATATATTATATATTATATTTATATAATATATATAGTATATAATATATATATTATTATTATACACTCTGTGATGACAATAGTCAAAGGCCCACAAAGTTTCCATCAGAGGTGAAGAAAAGCCAGTACTTAAATCGATTAATTTCAACGAGACCCGAAAACATGGAATTTGAAATTTTGCAAATTGAAGGAAGAGAGGAAATAGATTTAAAGCAGAGTTTTCTGCATTTATAAGTGTTGTATATGTAAGGGCTGAGCATAGCTATTACGTAAGGTCAAAAAAGATGCAGAGAATGAACGAGACTGTGTGGGAAAGAAGAGTCTCTCGAATTCGCCTCAAAGGAAGGTTAATTACTTACAGACAATTCAGAAGTGCAATGTTTATTGTATTGTAATAGCGATAGTATAAGGAAAGTGATAAACAGTTCAATGACTAAAAATAGATTTGAGAGAATGAATGAGAATGGGATCTATTAATAAGCCGGATAAGCCTTAAACTCTGACATCTACCTGTTCAAGGAGAGCAAATTAAGATGAAAAGTCCTAGGACTCTACCTTGTCAAGGAGTAGCAAATAAGATGAAAATTCCTAGACTCTACCTTGTCAAGGAGAGCAAATAAGATGAAAAGTCCTAGACTCTACCTTGTCAAGGAGAGCAGTATATCTAAGCCCACTCCAGATCGTGGGCTCAAGCGGGTAGAGCGTCAGAGCGCATGGCAAGGCGCCCGGTTCAATCCTTAGTTTCGGATCTAGGTAAAATTACCTAAGAAGTCCCCTTCTAGAATAGGGCACTGCCCTTGAGATATGAATTTATGATTAAATCATTTCCATAGGCTAAGGACAAGGAAGAATGATTTCCATACACAAAGCAAGCAACTGAGGTGGTGTCAAAAAGTTCTGAAAGAGTTCGTCTTAGAATGACTAAAATCTTTGAAGCATGTTTTGTTAGAAGCTGAGAAGGTTCGTTTGTGTTTTGCGTTTTTGAAGAAGGCATATTTGTGTTTATGATCAATCTAATAGATATATTAAGGAACTGTATTTGTGAGCATGAAAAACTGCCAACGATGAGTTCTAGAAAGATCAGAGGTCCAGTTTAGCCCTAAGGGCCATCTTCCCAGAAGTTAACTTTCAGTTGAGTGGGTCGTCTTCCAAATGGAAGGAGTAATGAATGGTGGGCTTTGGGCACAAGAGTGGATAGGTGAGAATGTGATGAGGAGAAGGTCATTTATAAAAGTAAGAATTAACTTGCAATATAATAAACTTCAGAGGTATACCATCATTGAAACTGCGAAAGAATCACAGAGAAGGTTATTGAAATATGCAGATACTGAAGGAGGGAAATTTAGATATCAAAAAGCTTTATACGAAAACCTTGGATAAGCTGACAAAAATCATCTTTACGGAAGAAGTTGAATACGTCCACTCTTCTAGGGAAAATAAAAAGGTCGCATTTGATAGGCAGAATTGAAAAACAGTGATCAAGTTTCACATTCACAAATTTTTGAGATCCACAGAAATTACATTTTTAGATGAAATAACTACAGTATGTACTCATAAATGAGTTGTGAGTGAGAGGACAAGGAGGAATAAGGCAAAGCAAAGAGAAGGCATGACAACAGTACTACCGTCAGAAGAAACATAGGAAGGGAAAAAGGAAGAAGCAATATTAGAGTTGACATCTTTTATGCAATATGACAGAAAGAGAGCAAGATAGAAAAATCAGAGCGATGTTACACTTCTATGGAAAAATAACAGTTTGTAGCATCTCAACTTGATTTTATGAGTTTTTTGTGATGGAATCTAGGAAGCAAGAGTTTCTTGAGTTTTAAAACGACTGTAATTCCTGAAGGCAGGCCCCATAGAGAGAGAGAGAGAGAGAGAAGAGAGAAGAGAGAGAGAGAGAGAGGAGAGAGAGAGAGAGAGAGAGAGAGAGAGAGAGAGAGAGAGAGAGAGAGAGAGAGAGAGAGAGAGAGAGAGAGAGAGTCACCTCGGTTATGTTATCTAAGCACTCTAGGGACTCCTCCTACTGAAACAGGAATCAACAGCAAATTCGACAAGTTTAGCAACGTCAAAGTGCCAAAAAGGTCTCCCCACAGAAGTCGGGTACCTTTTCTGAGGAATACGTGAAGAGATAAAACAGGAAACAGAGATTACAAAGTGATCAGAGTAATCCAGAGATGAGAGAGAGCTTAACAGTGAAGGAGAGGGTTGGAAGTTAAAAAAAAAAGATCTAGGATGTTGGCGTTCATCTCTATGATAATTGGAATACGGTTAAGGAGTTGCAAACATCTCTCAGGTTGTCTTGAATACGAGAAATTGTAGGGGAGTGAGAAGTAGAGTAAGTTGTGGAGGTCCTTGGCATTTAAATCACCCATTTAAAGAGAGAGACGAGTGAATACAAAATAGGGAGAGAGAGAGAGAGAGAAGGAAAGAGAGAGAGGAGAGAGAGGAGAGAGAGAGGAGAGAGACAGAGAGATTGAAATTTAGGATTGTTTGAAGAGTTTAGGATAGTCCGTAGAATTTGTACCAAATAGGCAAAACAAATGAATTTGGTGTAAATGGTAAGTGAGTAACGATAATTTTCTCCATTGTCGGTCGCACCAACTCATGCAATGACGGTGTATGCTGCGCTGATGTTTTGTCCATAGTATAACCGTGTTTTGTCCGATGTTATGTCCGAAGCATGTGTTGAAAATGTTGAAGTTGTCTGAAAATTTTGAAGAAGGAGAAGAAGAGAAAATGAAAACTAATGGAAATGCAGGAACAGTCAGAAGTAAATTTTGAAATGTTTATCCATTGTTAATTGTTACTTGATGAAACAGGAAAATACCAAAGAAAAAAAAAAAAGGAAAACTTTAAAAGATGTTGAAGACTCTTTAAGTCATTAGAAGTATCAGCCAGAGAATGCTGAAATGGAAACTGGAAAACGAAAAGAGAAACATAGTAAAGAATAAGTGGTAGCTCAAAATATTAACATTACTCTTGAGATTTCATTAAATGAAAGCTCATTAGGGGAGTCTGCTAAGAAGAAGAAATAGAAGAAGCATGCAGAAGAGGAAGAGGTAGAAGAAACTTCTGCTAATCAGTTTGTTAATGCAGATTCTTCGATGATCATGGATGAAGAGAAAAAGGTTTCGAAGAAGAAGAAGAAGAAGAAGAAGAAGAAGAAGAAGAAGAAGAAGAAGAAGAAGAAGAAGAAGAAGAAGAAGAAGAAGAAGAAGAAGGTCAAAACTAATGAAGAAGACTGAAATACATTTGGATATTTTTATTTTTATGATTATTTATTGTTCCCTCCTTGAAAAGGGCCCTGTCAGCGAGTGATGACAATCTGTATAAAAAAAAAAAAAAAAAAGAAGAGAGAGAGAGAGAGAGGAGAGAGAGAGAAAAGAGAGAGAGAGAGAGAGAGAGAGAGAGAAGAGAGAGAGGAGAGAGAAGAGAGAGAGAGAGAAAGAAAAAGAGAGAGAGAGAGAGAGAAGAGAGAGAGAGAGAGATAAATTAGAAAATTCTGTACTCCAAATTATAAACACTAGAAAAGGTAACATAGTTGGGTACAAATACCAACATCCACATTGGCTGGAAAATTGAGGATATAAAAAGTAGAATGAATAGAGTAGGGTGCTATGCGAATTGGAACTCCCAGATATTTAAGTTTTGATCAAGAACAACAGATAAAGGTTTAGCAAAATAGGGGTGATGTTCACCAACGAGACAGAGATTGTTACAGAAATAATACAGACCATGTGCCAGTGGACCATGTGCCAGGGGAAGTCGGAAAGTCTCTGTCTCGTTGGTGAAACATCACCCCTATTTGCTAAAACCTTCATCTTTGTTCTTGATCAAAACTTAAATATCTGGAGTTCCAATTCGCAATAGCAGACCCTACTCTATTCATTCTACTTTTTATATCCTCAATTTTCAGCCAATGGTGGATGTTGTGTATTTGTACCCAACTATTACCTTTTCTAGTGTTTATAATTTGGAGTACAGAATTTTTCTTTATTTACTTATCTCTCTAACTCTTCTCTCTTTCTCTCTCCTCTCTTCTCTCTCTCCTCTCTCTCCTCTCTCTCTCTCTCTCTCTCTCCTCTCTCTCTTTTCCTCTCTCTCTCTCTCTCTCTTTCTCTCTCTCTCTCTTCTTTTCTCTCTCTCTTTTTTTTTTTTTTTATACAGATTGTCATCACTCGCTGACAGGGCCCTTTTCAAGGAGGGAACAATAAATAATCATAAAAATAAAAATATCCAAATGTATTTCAGTCTTCTTCATTAGTTTTGACCTTCTTCTTCTTCTTCTTCTTCTTCTTCTTCTTCTTCTTCTTCTTCTTCTCTATCTTTCTTCTTCTTCTTCTTCTTCTTCGAAACCTTTTTATTTACATCCATGATCACCGAAGAATCTGCATTAACAAACTGATTAGCTGAAGTTTCTTCTACCTTTTCCTCATCTGCATGCTTCTTCTATTTCTTCTTCTTAGCAGACTCCCCTAATGAGTTTTCATTTAATGAAATCTCAAGAGTAATGTTAATATTTTGAGCTACCACTTATTCTTTACTATGTTTCTCCTTTTTCTTTTTCAGTGTTTCCATTTCAACATCCTGGGCTGCTTCTTCAAGGACTAAAGAGTCTTCAACATCTTTTCAATTCCTTTCTTTTTTTTTCTTTGGTAGTTCTCCCTTTTCATCAGCATTATTAACAATGGAGGAACCATTCAAACCATTTACTTCTGACTGTTCCTGCATTTCCATTAGTTTTCTTTTTCTCTTCTTCTCCTTCTTCAAAATTTTCTTACAACTTCAACTTTTTCAACACATGCTTCGGACATAACATCAACCCAACATACATTGTCATGCTATACATTACATGGATTGGTGCTACGAACGATAATCCAAAAGGTGCTTCTCTGCCATTGGACAAAATTATCGTTAACTCACTTACCAATTTACACCAAAATTCATTTGTTTTGCCTATTTAGTAACAAATTCTACGGACTATCCTAAATTCTTCGACAATCTAAATTTCAAAATTAAGCTCTCTCTCTCTCTCTCTCTCTCTCTCTCTCTCTCTCTCTCTCTCTCTCTCTCTTCTCTCTCTCTCTCTCTCTCTCTCTCTCTCTCTTATGGGTGATTTCAATGCTTACCACCGCCAACGACTTTCCTCTACTTCTCAACTCCCCTACAATTTCTCTATTCAGAACAACCTTGAGAAGATGTTGCAACTCCTTAACCGTATTCCTAATTATCATAGAGATGAACCCAACATCCTAGATCTCTTTTTTTTTAACTTCCAAACCCTCTCCTTACACTGTTAAGCTCTCTCTATCTCTGGATTACTCTGATCACTTTGTAATCTCTGTTTCCTGTTTTATCTCTTCACGTATTCCTCAGAAAAGGTACCCGACTTCTGTGCGCGGAGGACCTTTTTTGGCACTTTGACGTTGGACTAAACTTGTCGAATTGCTGTTGATTCTGTTCAGTAGGAGGATCCCTAAGTGCCTTAATAACATAACCGAGGTGACTCTCTCTCTCTCTCCTCTCTCTCTCTCTCTCTCTCTCTCTCTCTCTATCTCTCTCTCTCTCTCTCTCTCTCTCTCTCTCTCTCTCGTCTCTTCTCTCTCTTCTCTCTCTCTCCTCTCTCTCTCTAGGGGCGCTGCCTTCAGGAATTACAGTCGTTTTAAAACTCAAGAAACTCTTGCTTCCTAGATTCCATCACAAAAAACTCATAAAATCAAGTTGAGATGCTACAAACTGTTATTTTCCATAGAAAGTGTAACAATCGCTCTGATTTTTCTATCTTGCTCTCTTTCTGTCATATTGCATAAAAGATGTCAACTCTAATATTGCTTCTTCCTTTTTCCCTTCCTATGTTTCTTCTGACGGTAGTACTGTTGTCATGCCTTCTCTTTGCTTTGCCTTTATTCCTCCTTGTCCATCTCACTCCAACTCATTTATGAGTAACATACTGTAGTTATTTCATCTAAAAATGTAATTTCTGTGGATCTCAAAATTTGTGAATGTGAACTTGATCAACTGTTTCATTTCTGCCTATCAAATGCGACCTTTTTATTTTCCTAGAAGAGTGGACGTATTCAACTTCTTCCGTAAAAGATGAATTTTTGTCAAGCTTATCCAAGGTTTTCGATAAAAGCTTTGATATCTAAATTTCCCTCCTTCAGTATCTGCCATATTCTCAATAACCTTCTCTGTGACTTCTTTTCCGGCAGTTCAATGATGGTATTCCTCAGAGCTCTGTTCTATTACTAACTCTATTCTTACTTTTAATTAATGACCTTCTCCTCATCACATTCTCACCTATCCACTCTTGTGCCCAAAGCCCACCATTCATTACTCCTTCCAATTTGGAAGACGACCCACTCAACTGAAAATAGTTAACTCTGGGAAGATGGCCTTAGGGCTACTGACCTCTGATCTTTCTAGAACCTCTCGTTGGCAGTTTTCAATGCCTCACAAATACAGTTCCTTAATATATCTATTAGATTGATCATAAACACAAATATGCCTTCTTCAAAAACGCAAAACACAAACGAACCTTCTCTTCTTCTCACTAAACAAGCTTATAAGGTGTTGGATGCTCTAAGACGAACGCACTCAGACCTTCTTTCCACCACCTCAGTTGCTTGCTTTGTATATGGCCGTCATTCGTCCTTGTCCTTAGCCTATCTTTTTTTTTTAATATATAAAAGTTCACACCTTACGGGTATAGCCCTATTCTAGAAGGGGAACTTCTCTAGGTAATTTTTACCTAGGATCCGAACTAAGGATTGAACCCGGGCCCTTGCCATGCGACTCTGACGCTCTACCGCTTGAGCCACGATC
>JABUQX010009634.1:0-17500 GCA_015478945.1 Trachelipus rathkii | reverse complement strand
GACATAATGATCTGACATACCCATCCCAATCCCTTCACTGATTTAACACCTATCTCATTATTCAACAATACAAAATCAATCATACCCTTCTCATCGACACCATCTCTATACCTACACCAACTCTCACATAATTATTAATTGATAGTCTTGTGCTAGAAACCATTTATTACATACACACATATTTCTCTCCTCACAGAAATTAATCTTCTTCCTAACATTCTCATATCTGACGCAACTTCAAAGTCACCTGTTGTACCACCCCTCTTTCGATCATCTATCCAGCCATTCAAGTCGCTCAACACAATTATTCCGAAGTCTCCAAAAGACAAGGTCCAAAATATCTTTCAAGTAGTTTCAGAAAATCTCACTCTCCTCAACATCACCCTCAGATGGACCATAAGTTTCAACCCCACATATCATAACCTTCTCAAACTTAAGTTTAACCATTAATATTATAGTAGTCACACAAACAAAATCCACTATAGCTCTATGGCACAAATCACGTATCGGAATTGCAACTCTTTCTCTCCTCCTTTCACTCCTCTCCACTCCAGCACACATACATTTCACACCACTTGTCCTCACCATATATATATATATATATATATATATATATATATAGTATATATTTATATTATATATATATATATATATATATATATATATATATATATATATATATATATATGTAATGCAGTAATACACGTAATACATAACTTTGCCTCATTTATGTATTGCAAAGCAATGGCAGCATTGTCAGTGTTAGTTCACTTTCATTTTCTATGTTTACGGTGTATCATTGCAATGGCTCATCAGAAGAATATTTGTAAATATGTTTATAATTCATGCGTAAACGACAGCCAATAAAAACTTAGTTTTCGGAACTTAACTTTTGAAACGTGAGTTTTGATTGGTCGTCGCTTGAAAGTTCTGTAATAATAATAATAATATTATTATTATTATTATTATTATTATTATTATTATTATTATTATTATTATTATTATTATTATTATTATTATTATTATTATTATTATTATTATTATTATTATTATTATTATTATTATTATTTTAATGTTATAAGGTAACTGCGCATTATATGTAAATGTGTATGGAATTATATTTAATTTTATATAGTGTGGAGCGCACAATGTATAAATTTGTTTGATTTTCATGTTTCGGTTTTAGAAGAAAAATTGAGATTTCTAGCGAACAGAGTTTCGGTTGTAAAGAAATACCAATTTTCGTTCCTGCTGGAAGTGTAATGTATATTTGCCTTACTAAAATAACTAATAATTGTATACATCATTTTATTTATTATTTTAAGGATTATGATTGGATGGCTGAGCGTAAACTCATTGACGAAAATTTATATAAATAAGAAATTTATGAATATTTTATATCTTTTGCTTTTATCTTTCGTCCATCAAAGTGCTTACAGTTGGTACGCGCTTGTAGCTCTGTCTGATCGATGTTATTATTATTATTTTAGTGTGCATATTCTTGTAAATCGTGGAAGGTGTTTTTATTTTGTATTTACAACGCACTAATAGTGCTAATATTTTTAAATGCAAAAAGGTGTTGTAATTTTCAATGTGGAAATCTGGTGGCTTAGTTTTGTTGTAAAGCCAGTAATGTGTTAAGTTATGTGTTAAATGTAAGTTTGTTTATTCGTGTAAGAATAATTTCTGCTTTACCGTTATATGAGTGTCGTCTGTTGATCACAATTTGCTAATGCATAATATCTGCGGTGTTGCCATAAGTCACTAGCAGGTAAGAGTATTTATTATTGATGTGTATTATTTTTGTAACATGGTAAAGATTCTTTTGTGGTAACAAACCTAAAGTATTTAACAATTAAAGTTGCAATATTTTATATATGAAAAGTTCTTAAAGTCATACTGTATTTATTTGAAATTAATATTTGTTTAATTACTAGTTGGCAACTCTTTGCTTTAAGACAACAGCTGATCCTGTCCAGCTGTAATTGCATTCATTTGTTCACACTGAAAAATCGACATACTCAATAGATGTCTAAATCTTTTAATTTTCAAGTTAATAGTTTAAATCATTTGTAAAGTCAGTTTGTCTATATATTATTTTTGATATACTTTACTCGTTCATATATATCATTGAACATATGTCTGTATGTATATTATATATATATATATAAATGTATGGGCAAAGATTTATATGAATATTTTGGTAAAGTACTTATGTTAATATTTCATCTATTTTCTTTGAGTTATTAATATTTAATTTACATATATATATATATATATATATATATATATATATATATAAGAAAGAGTATATATATATATTTTATTTTATATATATATATATATATATATATATATATATATATATACTTGGTAGTTAGTGTTTGGTATTATATATGCGGTGCGTATATATGCAGATATCTAAAGATATCTGGTTATATATATTCATGGATATATAAGACACTTGTAGTTGTTGTTAAAGTATATATATATATATATATATTATATATATATATATATATATATATATATATTATATATATATATTTATTTATATATATATATATATATATATATATATATATATATATAATTGGTATATCTAGTACTGAAGGTTCTATAGTTGCGGTGCGTATATATACAGATATCTAACAATATCTGGCTATATATTCATGGAAGTATAAAACCTAATTTGTAAGATCAGTACGTTATTCATTTTTTTTATTAAAATACTTCTAAAATTTTCCCAGTGGTTTCCTTCAATATTTCCAAACGTGTTTCTCTTTCATTTATTTAAGTATTCAATTAGCTATTGATTCAAGTCTTAAAAGGCTTTGGTTTAGTGGTCTAGAGATTGATCACAAATTGAGTTCATTCATTGATAAGAAAAGTACTATCTGAATTGTTCATATAAGATAAAAGAACTCGGTCAAACCGTTATTACACTTGAAGAGTCTTCAACGAGAGATAAGTCGGTGAGTTTAAGTATAGTTTGTTCTGCAACATTGCACAGGCCGGTAGCCCACTTAATAGAAGACTTGGATACTGTTATGATATAGGTTTGAGAATATAATTGGTGTTAGATGATTGGACTGTCACGGGGGCCTGGCCATTGGGATTTGTTTTACAGCTCGAAGAGTAAGTTTATGACAAATAATTTATAATCTTTTATCCAATCACCCTACATTAATAAATTTGGGAATGCCTGTCCGGAATCTTAGTTAGTAGATGAGTATAAGTACATCTGTCCAGGACTACGTTAATAAATTTGGATAGTCTTGTCCGGAAACTTATATTATAACATTTCAGCTAATACTTCTTATCATTGAATTGCTCGTAGTAGAGTTATTTGTGTTATATCATTGAATATTTGAACTCAAAGTAGTACAGTCGTTTGTTAGAACCTGTACCAGAACTAATGTTCTAGTGTTGCAACTTATACTCCGGTCGTTGATATATGATATAAGTTGATATTGTATTGTTTTTTTTAACTGTCAATATAGTCATTTTGATTATTTGTCTTATTGAAGTTAAACGTATTTAATTTTTCTGTGCGTATTGGTGGGATAACAAACTGTTATTCCAACAATAAATAACGTTTGGAAATAAAGAAACACTGGTATAATTTTGGTATTTTTTTTATATTATGCTCTTATAAATATATATATATATATATATATATATATATATATTTTATAATTATATATATATATATATATATATATATATATATATATATATATATATATATATATATATATATATATATATATATATATATATATATATATATATATATATATATATTTATTAATATTGTGTAGATAGGCATTAAAATTTGCAAAGTTTGAGCGGAGCGAAATAGTGGTTTCCGGAATTCACAATTTTCCTCTGTTGGAGTTCTGTAGGGAAAACACTAGTACCCCGTAAAATTTTGTTAAATTTTATTGCAGATTGTGTAAACTAGTATATATATAGGTATATATATATATACATTAGTAATTTTGCGATTAGAAGTTTGTTTTTATGCGTTATCAATTGGTAACAAGTTTGTAAAATTTGGAAGAAAACGGGATTGTGATTTGTGCGCTGAAAGTGACTTTGTTATTAAACGATATATTTTGTAATTTGCTTCGCTTACAACAAGTACAACTATGGCTACATCTGATGCTGCGCTTATGGAGTTGTGGAAGTCGGGAGGTTTAGGTGTGAAGGAAATCACTGCCTTACTAAAAGATAGAGCAGCCGCTGATTTAGAAGAGAAAAAGATAGCCGCTGCGTTGGAGGAGAAGAAGGTTGCGGCAGCTTTAGAGGAGAAGAAGTTAGCGCTTGAGGCAGAAGAGCGAAAGGAGAAAGCTAAGCTTGAAGCTGAAGCGGGAGTAGCGAAAGCCAAGATTGAAGCTGAAGCTCAGAGAGTTAAGCTAGAGGCAGAGAAAGATGCAAGAGAGGCAGAAGAAAGAATGCTTCAGATGAAGCTGGATGCTGAAGTCAGCATGACGCAGTGACAGCATCTCAGAGTGCTCAGAGTAGTCCTAGTACTTCCTATGCTAGTAAGTATCCAAAACTGAAACTTCCTTTCTTCGACGAGAAGAAAA
This sequence comes from Trachelipus rathkii, assembly GCA_015478945.1. Classification (NCBI taxonomy): domain Eukaryota; kingdom Metazoa; phylum Arthropoda; class Malacostraca; order Isopoda; family Trachelipodidae; genus Trachelipus; species Trachelipus rathkii. The sequence continues at coordinate 12,905 of JABUQX010009634.1, read as the reverse complement.
ATGATATTGAAGAATATCTTCTAATGTTTGAGAAACAAGCGGAGGCGAATGATATCCCTGTAGAAAAGCGAGCGACAATATTGGGTGGTTTTCTAACAGGCAAAGCTGTCAGTGTCTATAATAAGATGGCTGTTGAAGAACTAAAGAACTACGATGGTTTGAAAAATGCTTTATTGGAGAGGTACGGGCTCACGGAAAGTGGGTACTGTACAAAGTTTAAAACTATAACTCCGACGGAAGATGATAATCCGAGAGTTTATCTACAGAGAATTATAGAAGCTCTGAATAAGTGGTTAACAGCAGCGAATGTAGCACTGACACCTGATGATATTATTGAATTTTTCTCGGTGGACAAGTATTTGAATACGGTTCCAAAGGAACTCGCAACCTACTTAAGGGAGTCGAAAAAGAAAGCACCAGAGGAGATAATAACTTGTTCTGAAGGATACATGGAAGCACATCGTTTGAGGTTCACAACAAGTAGTCACGCACGAAATCACAGTTACGTTGAAGGCACACAGAATAATAATAATAATAATTATAGATCTAAAGGCAATGGTTACTCCACAAGCGGTAATCAGAAAAGTAGCAATCAACAAGCACCGCGAGCGACTAATTATGAAAGCAGGATCAGAAGTAGAAGTGGCGACAGACAGAAACATCGTCGCAGTAACAGTGAGCCGAGAGAAGCGCCCACGTGTTTTAGGTTTCGGTTAAAGGTATCGAAAGACGATTCGATAGCTTCGAGGGTTTGATAAATCTTGAGGCTAAAATGAGGAGACAAAAGGAAGATACGCGGAGAAAATCGGTACCTCAATTCGATAACTAGATTTCGATATCTTCCGCTCCCCTCGTCCGCGTCTAAAGCTGAAAAATGACGAAACGTCGCACCTACCTGTAACGTATGGGACGGTAAACGGCTTTAAAGTCAAAACCCTCCGAGATACCGGGTGTAATGTGGTGGTTGTGCGAGAGAAGTTTGTGCCGAAGAGGTGTTATGTTGGAAACAACATGAAGATACGTTTGTTGGACGGTACAGTAATCGAAGCTCCACTTGCAAATATTGATGTGGATACCCCTTATTATGTAGGGAGGACAACCGCGGCGGTATTGCCAGAGGTTGTGTATGATTTGGTAATCGGGAATGTCAAAGGCGCATTGCCCTTAAGTCAGCCTAATCTCTCTTGGGAGTCGACTATGAGTCGAGGGCCTCGTAATGTAGAGGTCGCGCGTGACATTAGTAGCGTGCTGGTCCCCATCGCTGAGAGCGCTGAAGAAGGTTCACAAGAGGAACCTAATCAAACCAATCATAAATTTGGAATGGCGAGTTTGGAGAGGGAGGGAGTCGTACGGAAGGAAACTGTCAGTACCACAATCGTTTGACATCTGTAGTGAAGATGTCGCGCCAACCACGGAACCATCACTAAGTGCGATGGCTGGATGCAAATGTTCACCCGAAAATGGGAACGTTACAGGAGAAGATGAAGTGAAAACCCCCACAGATCTATTAAACAATGTTGAAAATGACACAAGAGTGGTAGATGTTCAAGAGACATCGATGGTAGAGAGCACGGAGCAATCTGGTGTAACAGATCGTGCTGTTGAAGATGACGAAATGGTGAGAGGTGACATAGACAGTCACGCGCAAAGTTATGGAGAAAAGGGTGTTGTAGCTGTGGGTGAAGGGGATATAACCCATGGTGATGAAGTTCAAGAATTGCTTAATGATCGGGAGACTTTTAGGAGTAGACAGAAGGATGACGTCACTCTGCAGAGGGTATGGAGGTCAGTGGAAAAAGGAGAAAACAAGTATGTAGTAAAGAATGGAGTGTTATTCAAAAGAGTGTTAGAGAACCAACAGGAAAGGTATACTCTGGTAGTACCGAAAGAATACAGAAGTAAAGTTATGAAGATGGCGCACGACGAAGTCTTCGGTGGCCATCAGGGGGTGAAGAAAACTATGGGTAAGATTACTCAGCAGTTCTTCTGGCCGAACATATATTCGGACGTGACTAAGCATTGCTATTCATGCGATATATGCCAGAGAACGTGCCCGAAAGGATCAGTGAAAAGGATACCTCTGTCCCCAATGCCCATCATTGAGGAACCATTCCAAAGGGTGGTCATCGACCTAATCGGGCCAATCTCACCACCATCTTCAGAAGGACACCAGTATGTACTGACACTTGTGGATGCCGCTACGCGCTATCCTGAAGCTGTACCATTAAAGAGCATCACTGCTCAGAAGAGAACATACTGCAGGAGGAGCGAAGGAGGAATGTCAGGAGAAGAGGAAAGATGTGAAACTGAGTGTAGAAGTGAGGAGTGTGATGATGATGAGAAGTCTAACATGAAGAGTCACCGCCTGGTGAAATTATTGTTTGCAAAGAAGATGAGAGGAGTTGGCAGAAAGGAAGAAGAGTGTCAAAAGAGACACCGAAGCCCAAAGAAATGTGTGATATTATGGAAGAAGTTAGAGAGAAAAGGAGATAATGAAGAAAGAAGAAGGTGTAAGTCTGGAGGAAAGGGTGTAAGAAGAATACTAGTAGTTGTAGGTCAAAGGAAAATGCCAGCAAAGATGGTCACAACAAGAATAAAAGATGAAAGAAACGAAGCTGATTATTTTGTTGAAAATAAATTTAAATATTTTGTGACCTGGCGCAAACACCCGACTATTCTTGTGACTGTTCTTCAAAGGAAAATTTAAGTTTGCCTTAAACCACGTTAGTGGGTGAGAGAACGTCGTCATTGATTATCTAAGCAGATCATATGCCGACAACACATCTGGTCCATTATCAGGAGACGCTACCGAAGAAGGAGCTCTGAATAAATGAGTCCAATGTTTTGATCACGTGTACATAAAGCAAAATGTACACATTTGCTTCAAAGGGTGGGCCAAAGATGTAATGCAGTAATACACGTAATACATAACTTTGCCTCATTTATGTATTGCAAAGCAATGGCAGCATTGTCAGTGTTAGTTCACTTTCATTTTCTATGTTTACGGTGTATCATTGCAATGGCTCATCAGAAGAATATTTGTAAATATGTTTATAATTCATGCGTAAACGACAGCCAATAAAAACTTAGTTTTCGGAACTTAACTTTTGAAACGTGAGTTTTGATTGGTCGTCGCTTGCAAGTCTGTAGTAATAATAATAATAATATATTATTATTATTATTATTATTATTATTATTATTATTATTATTATTATTATTATTATTATTATTATTATTATTATTATTATTATTATTATTATTATTATTATTATTATTATTTAATGTTATAAGGTAACTGCGCATTATATGTAAATGTGTATGGAATTATATTTAATTTTATATAGTGTGGAGCGCACAATGTATAAATTTGTTTGTTTCATGTTTCGGTTTTAGAAGAAAATTGAGATTTCTAGCGAACAGAGTTTCGGTTGTAAAGAAATACCAATTTTCGTTCCTGCTGGAAGTGTAATGTATATTTGCCTTACTAAAATAACTAATAATTGTATACATCATTTTATTTATTATTTTAAGGATTATGATTGGATGGCTGAGCGTAAACTCATTGACGAAAATTTATATAAATAAGAAATTTATGAATATTTTATATCTTTTGCTTTTATCTTTCGTCCATCAAAGTGCTTACAGTTGGTACGCGCTTGTGCTCTGTCTGATCGATGTTATTATTATTATTTTAGTGTGCATATTCTTGTAAATCGTGGAAGGTGTTTTTATTTTGTATTATATTATTAATTAATTGTGTTAATATTTTTAAATGCAAAAAGGTGTTGTAATTTTCAATGTGGAAATCTGGTGGCTTAGTTTTGTTGTAAAGCCAGTAATGTGTTAAGTTATGTGTTAAATGTAAGTTTGTTTATTCGTGTAAGAATAATTTTTGCTTTACCGTTATATGAGTGTCGTCTGTTGATCACAATTTGCTAATGCATAATATCTGCGGTGTTGCCATAAGTCACTAGCAGGTAAGAGTATTTATTATTGATGTGTATTATTTTGTAACATGGTAAAGATTCTTTTGTGGTAACAAACCTAAAGTATTTAACAATTAAAGTTGCAATATTTTATATATGAAAAGTTCTTAAAATCATATTGTATTTATTTGAAATTAATATTTGTTTAATTACTAGTTGGCAACTCTTTTGCTTTAAGACAACAGCTGATCCTGTCCAGCTGTAATTGCATTCATTTGTTCACACTGAAAAATCGACATACTCAATAGTTGTCTAAATCTTTTAATTTTCAAGTTAATAGTTTAAATCATTTGTAAAGTTAGTTTGTCTATATATTATTTTCTTGATATACTTTACTCGTTCATATATATCATTGAACATATGTCTGTATGTATATTATATATATATATATAAATGTATGGGCAAAGATTTATATGAATATTTTTTTAAAGTATTTATGTTTATATTTTATTTATTTTTTTTTTTAATAATATTTAATTTATATATATATATATATATATATATATATATATATATATATATATATATATATATATATATATATATATATATATATATATATATATATATATATATATATATATATATATATATATATATATATATATATACTTGGTAGTTAGTGTTTGGTATTATATATGCGGTGCGTATATATGCAGATATCTAAAGATATCTGGTTATATATATTCATGGATATATAAGACTTGTAGTTGTTGTTAAAGTATATATATATATATATATATATATATTACATATATATTTTTATTTTTATATATATATATATATATATATATATATATATATATATATATATATATATATATATATATAATTGGTATATCTAGTACTGAAGGTTCTATAGTTGCGGTGCGTATATATACAGATATCTAACAATATCTGGCTATATATTCATGGAAGTATAAAACCTAATTTGTAAGATCAGTACATTTTTTTTTTTTTTATTAAAATACTTCTAAAATTTTCCCAGTGGTTTCCTTCAATATTTCCAAACGTGTTTCTCTTTCATTTATTTAAGCATTCAATTAGCTATTGATTCAAGTCTTAAAAGGCTTTAGTTTAGTGGTCCAGAGATTGATCACCTGTTGAGTTCATTCATTGATAAGAAAAGTACTATCTGAATTGTTTCATATAAGATAAAAGAACTCGGTCAAACCGTTATTACACTTGAAGAGTCTTCAACGAGAGATAAGTCGGTGAGTTTAAGTATAGTTTTGTTCTGCAACATTGCACAGGCCGGTAGCTCACTTAATAGAAGATTTGGATACTGTTATGATATAGGTTTGAGAATATAATTGGTGTTAGATGATTGGACTGTCACGGGGGCCTGGCCAATGGGATTTGTTTTACAGCTCGAAGAGTAAGTTTATGACAAATAATTTATAATCTTTTATCCAATCACCCTACATTAATAAATTTGGGAATGCCTGTCCGGAATCTTAGTTAGTAGATGAGTATAAGTACATCTGTCCAGGACTACGTTAATAAATTTGGATAGTCTTGTCCGGAAACTTATATTATAACATTTCAGCTAATACTTCTTATCATTGAATTGCTCGTAGTAGAGTTATTTGTACTATATCATTGAATATTTGAACTCAAAGTAGTACAGTCGTTTGTTAGAACCTGTACCAGAACTAATGTTCTAGTGTTGCAACTTATACTCCGGTCGTTGATATATGATATAAGTTGATATTATATTGTTTTTTTTTAACTGTCAATATAGTCATTTTGATTATTTGTCTTATTGAAGTTAAACGTATTTAATTTTTCTGTGCGTATTGGTGGGATAACAAACTGTTATTCCAACAATAAATAACGTTTGGAAATAAAGAAACACTGGTATAATTTTGGTATTTTTTTTTTTTATATATTATGCTCTTATAAATATATATATATATATATATATATATATATATATATATATATATATATATATATATATATATATATATATATATATATATATATATATATATATATATATATATATATATATATATATATATATATATATTTATTAATATTGTGTAGATAGGCATTAAAATTTGCAAAGTTTTGAGCGGAGCGAAATAGTGGTTTCCCGGAATTCACAATTTTCCTCTGTTGGAGTTCTGTAGGGAAAACACTAGTACCCCGTAAAATTTTGTTAAATTTTATTGCAGATTGTGTAAACTAGTATATATATAGGTATATATATATATACATTAGTAATTTTGCGATTAGAAGTTTGTTTTTATGCGTTATCAATTGGTAACAAGTTTGTAAAATTTGGAAGAAAACGGGATTGTGATTTGTGCGCTGAAAGTGACTCTGTTATTAAACGATATATTTTGTAATTTGCTTCGCTTACAACAAGTACAACTATGGCTACATCTGATGCTGCGCTTATGGAGTTGTGGAAGTCGGGAGGTTTAGGTGTGAAGGAAATCACTGCCTTACTAAAAGATAGAGCAGCCGCTGATTTAGAAGAGAAAAAGTTAGCCGCTGCGTTGGAGGAGAAGAAGGTGGCGGCAGCTTTAGAAAAAAGTTAGCGCTTGAGGCAGAAGAGCGGATAGAGAAAGCCAGATTGAAGCTGAAGCCTCAGAGAGAGCAAGCCAGAGGCAGAGAAAGCAAAAGATGCAAGAGAGGCAGAAGAAAGAATACTTCAGATGAAGCTGGATGCTGAGGAAAAGCAACGTCAGCATGACGCAGCGATAGCATCTCAGAGTGCGCAGAGTAGTCCTAGTACTTCCTATGCTAGTAAGTATCCAAAACTGAAACTTCCTTTCTTCGACGAGAAGAAAAATGATATTGAAGAATATCTTCTAATGTTTGAGAAACAAGCGGAGGCGAATGATATCCCTGTAGAAAAGCGAGCGACAATATTGGGTGGTTTTCTAACAGGCAAAGCTGTCAGTGTCTATAATAAGATGGCTGTTGAAGAACTAAAGAACTACGATGGTTTGAAAAATGCTTTATTGGAGAGGTACGGGCTCACGGAAAGTGGGTACTGTACAAAGTTTAAAACTATAACTCCGACGGAAGATGATAATCCGAGAGTTTATCTACAGAGAATTATAGAAGCTCTGAATAAGTGGTTAACAGCAGCGAATGTAGCACTGACACCTGATGATATTATTGAATTTTTCTCGGTGGACAAGTATTTGAATACGGTTCCAAAGGAACTCGCAACCTACTTAAGGGAGTCGAAAAAGAAAGCACCAGAGGAGATAATAACTTGTTCTGAAGGATACATGGAAGCGCATCGTTTGAGATTCACAGCAAATAGTCACGCACGAAATCACAGTCACGTTGAAAAAGGCACACAGAATAATAATAATTATAGATCTAAAGGCAATGGTTACTCCACAAGCGGTAATCAGAAAAGTAGCAATCAACAAGCACCGCGAGCGACTAATTATGAAAGCAGGATCAGAAGTAGAAGTGGCGACAGACAGAAACATCGTCGCAGTAACAGTGAGCCGAGAGAAGCGCCCACGTGTTTTAGGTGTCAAAGGAGAGGGCATTACTCGAGGGATTGTCGAGCCCCTCCGTATTTCAACAATAGCAGTAGGGGACAGAATAACTCAGGGAGACAAAAGGAAGAAACGAAGAGCACGGGAGCCCCGGAGTCTCTGGTAACGGCGGTGAAGCCCTGAACTACTCAGGTGAAGAGCCGAAGCTCCTGGATGAGTTTAAAAAGGTGAAAAATGACGAAACGTCGCACCTACCTGTAACGTATGGGACGGTAAACGGCTTTAAAGTCAAAACCCTCCGAGATACCGGGTGTAATGTGGTGGTTGTGCGAGAGAAGTTTGTGCCGAAGAGGTGTTATGTTGGAAACAACATGAAGATACGTTTGTTGGACGGTACAGTAATCGAAGCTCCACTTGCAAATATTGATGTGGATACCCCTTATTATGTAGGGAGGACAACCGCGGCGGTATTGCCAGAGGTTGTGTATGATTTGGTAATCGGGAATGTCAAAGGCGCATTGCCCTTAAGTCAGCCTAATCTCTCTTGGGAGTCGACTATGAGTCGAGGGCCTCGTAATGTAGAGGTCGCGCGTGACATTAGTAGCGTGCTGGTCCCCATCGCTGAGAGCGCTGAAGAAGGTTCACAAGAGGAACCTAATCAAACCAATCATAAATTTGGAATGGCAAGTTGGGAGGTGAGTGAGTCGTATGGAAGGAAACTGTCAGTACCACAATCGTTTGACATCTGTAGTGAAGATGTCGCGCCAACCACGGAACCATCACTAAATGTGATGACTGGGTGCAAATGTTCACCCGAAAATGAGAACGTTATAGGAAAAGATGGAGTGAAAACCCCCACAGATCTATTAAACAATGTTGAAAATGACACAAGAGTGGTAGATGTTCAAGAGACATCGATGGTAGAGAGCACGGAGCAATCTGGTGTAACAGATCGTGCTGTTGAAGATGACGAAATGGTGAGAGGTGACATAGACAGTCACACACAAAGTTTTGGAGAAAAAGGTGTTGTAGCTGTGGGTGAAGGGGATATAACCCATGGTGATGAAGTTCAAGAATTGCTTAATGATCGGGAGACTTTTAGGAGTAGACAGAAGGATGACGTCACTCTGCAGAGGGTATGGAGGTCAGTGGAAAAAGAAGAAGACAAGTATGTAGTAAGGAATGGGGTGTTGTTCAAAAGAGTGTTAGAGAACCAACAGGAAAGGTATACTCTGGTAGTACCGAAAGAATACAGAAGTAAAGTTATGAAGATGGCGCACGACGAAGTCTTCGGTGGCCATCAGGGGGTGAAGAAAACTATGGGTAAGATTACTCAGCAGTTCTTCTGGCCGAACATATATTCGGACGTGACTAAGCATTGCTACTCATGCGATATATGCCAGAGAACGTGCCCGAAAGGATCAGTGAAAAGGATACCTCTGTGCCCAATGCCCATCATTGAGGAACCATTCCAAAGGGTGGTCATCGACCTGATCGGGCCAATCTCACCACCATCTTCAGAAGGACACCAGTATGTACTGACACTTGTGGATGCCGCTACGCGCTATCCTGAAGCTGTACCATTAAAGAGCATCACTGCTCAGAAGAGAACATACTGCAGGAGGAGCGAAGGAGGAATGTTGTGTGAGAAGAGGAAAGATGTGAAACTGAGTGTAGAAGTGAGGAGTGTGATGATGATGAGAAGTCTAACATGAAGAGTCACCGCATGGTGAAATTATTGTTTGCAAAGAAGATGAGAGAAGTTGGCAGAAAGGAAGAAGAGTGTCAAAAGAGACACCGAAGCCCAAAGAAATGTGTGATATTATGGAAGAAGTTAGAGAGAAAAGGAGATAATGAAGAAAGAAGAGGGTGTAAGTCTGGAGGAAAGGGTGTAAGAAGAATACTAGTAGTTGTAGGTCAAAGGAAAATGCCAGCAAAGATGGTCACAACAAGAATAAAAGATGAAAGAAACGAAGCTGATTATTTTGTTGAAAATAAATTTAAATATTTTGTGACCTGGCGCAAACACCCGACTACTCTTGTGACTGTTCTTCAAAGGAAAATTTAAGTTTGCCTTAAACCACGTTAGTGGGTGAGAGAACGTCGTCATTGATTATCTAAGCAGATCATATGCCGACAACACATCTGGTCCATTATCAGGAGACGCTACCGAAGAAGGAGCTCTGAATAAATGAGTCCAATGTTTTGATCACGTGTACATAAAGCAAAATGTACACATTTGCTTCAAAGGGTGGGCCAAAGATGTAATGCAGTAATACACGTAATACATAACTTTGCCTCATTTATGTATTGCAAAGCAATGGCAGCATTGTCAGTGTTATTTCACTTTCATTTTCTATGTTTACGGTGTATCATTGCAATGGCTCATCAGAAGAATATTTGTAAATATGTTTATAATTCATGCGTAAACGACAGCCAATAAAAACTTGTTTTCGGAACTTAACTTTTGAAACGTGAGTTTTGATTGGTCGTCGCTTGCAAGTCTGTAGTAATAATAATATTATTATTATTATTATTATTATTATTATTATTATTATTATTATTATTATTATTATTATTATTATTATTATTATTATTATTATTATTATTATTATTATTATTATTATTATTATTTTAATGTTATAAGGTAACTGCGCATTATATGTAAATGTGTATGGAATTATATTTAATTTTATATAGTGTGGAGCGCACAATGTATAAATTTGTTTGATTTTCATGTTTCGGTTTTAGAAGAAAATTGAGATTTCTAGCGAACAGAGTTTCGGTTGTAAAGAAATACCAATTTTCGTTCCTGCTGGAAGTGTAATGTATATTTGCCTTACTAAAATAACTAATAATTGTATACATCATTTTATTTATTATTTTAAGGATTATGATTGGATGGCTGAGCGTAAACTCATTGACGAAAATTTATATAAATAAGAAATTTATGAATATTTTATATCTTTTGCTTTTATCTTTCGTCCATCAAAGTGCTTACAGTTGGTACGCGCTTGTAGCTCTGTCTGATCGATGTTATTATTATTATTTTAGTGTGCATATTCTTGTAAATCGTGGAAGGTGTTTTATTTTGTATTATATTATTAATTAATTGTGTTAATATTTTTAAATGCAAAAAGGTGTTGTAATTTTCAATGTGGAAATCTGGTGGCTTAGTTTTTTTTGTAAAGCCAGTAATGTGTTAAGTTATGTGTTAAATGTAAGTTTGTTTATTCGTGTAAGAATAATTTTTGCTTTACCGTTATATGAGTGTCGTCTGTTGATCACAATTTGCTAATGCATAATATCTGCGGTGTTGCCATAAGTCACTAGCAGGTAAGAGTATTTATTATTGATGTGTATTATTTTTGTAACATGGTAAAGATTCTTTTGTGGTAACAAACCTAAAGTATTTAACAATTAAAGTTGCAATATTTTATATATGAAAAGTTCTTAAAGTCATACTGTATTTATTTGAAATTAATATTTGTTTAATTATTAGTTGGCAACTCTTTTGCTTTAAGACAACAGCTGATCCTGTCCAGCTGTAATTGCATTCATTTGTTCACACTGAAAAATCGACATACTCAATAGTTGTCTAAATCTTTTAATTTTCAAGTTAATAGTTTAAATCATTTGTAAAGTTAGTTTGTCTATATATTATTTTCTTGATATACTTTACTCGTTCATATATATCATTGAACATATGTCTGTATGTATATTATATATATATATAAATGTATGGGCAAAGATTTATATGAATATTTTGGTAAAGTACTTATGTTGATATTTCATTTATTTTCTTTTGAGCATAATATTTAATTTATTTATATATATATATATATATATATATATATATATATATATATATATATATATATATATATATATATATATATATATATATATATATATATATATATATATATATATATATTATTTTTTGTTTTTTATATCTTTTTTATATATTCGGTGCGTATATATGCAGATATCTAAAGATATCTGGTTATATATATTCATGGATATATAAGACTTGTAGTTGTTGTTAAAGTATATATATATATATATATATATATATATATATATATATATATATATATATATATATATATATATATATATATATATATATATATATATATATATATATATATATATATATAATTGGTATATCTAGTACTGAAGGTTCTATAGTTGCGGTGCGTATATATACAGATATCTAACAATATCTGGCTATATATATTCATGGAAGTATAAAACCTAATTTGTAAGATCAGTACGTTATTCATTTTTTTTTATTAAAATACTTCTAAAATTTTCCCAGTGGTTTCCTTCAATATTTCCAAACGTGTTTCTCTTTCATTTATTTAAGTATTCAATTAGCTATTGAATCAAGTCTTAAAAGGCTTTAGTTTAGTGGTCCAGAGATTGATCACCTGTTGAGTTCATTCATTGATAAGAAAAGTACTATCTGAATTGTTTCATATAAGATAAAAGAACTCGGTCAAACCGTTATTACACTTGAAGAATCTTCAACGAGAGATAGGTCGGTGAGTTTAAGTATAGTTTTGTTCTGCAACATTGCACAGGCCGGTAGCTCACTTAATAGAAGATTTGGATACTGTTATGATATAGGTTTGAGAATATAATTGGTGTTAGATGATTGGACTGTCACGGGGGCCTGGCCATTGGGATTTGTTTTACAGCTCGAAGAGTAAGTTTATGACAAATAATTTATAATCTTTTATCCAATCACCCTACATTAATAAATACTCCTCTGTCACAAAAGTAAGTTTACTGAGTATATGTAGCTCCTCCGTCACGTATACGAGTGGGTATCTAGTTACCTAGGCTACATATCCATACCAGTTTTAACCAGATTTATAAAGTCAGTCTTTCACTACATCTGTTTATGCATGGGCGTGTGTTCTAACCTCGTTACGTTTATGGACTGCATGTTTTTGTGTATGGGCGTGTTTTCTATCCTCGTTACGTTTTTGCGATGCAGATAAATATTGAACAGTATTCTCAATCGAGAACTATGGTTTTTAAGTGGCACAAAGCTTTCAAAGAGGGCCGAGAAAATGTTGAAGACGACCCTCGTTGCGGAAGACCAATCTCGTCAACAAACGATGAAAATGTGGAAGTTGTTAGAGCTGTGATGGAGAGAGACCGCCGGTTCAGTGTCAGAGTGATTGCAGAAGAACTGGTTTGGATGAAAATACATTTCATAGAATTTTAACGAACCATTCGCACATGCGAAAAATTTGTGCAAAACTAGTGTCGAAAGACTTGTCTGTGGAGCAGAAAGCGAACAGGGGTAAAATTTGTCAAGATTTACTTGTACTTGAAAGACTCGAAATGGAGCACAATTTTTTGAATAAAGTTATAACAGGCGATGAATCATGGGTTTTTGAGTACGATCCTGAAAACCAAACGACAA
>JABUQX010009633.1:35000-48782 GCA_015478945.1 Trachelipus rathkii | reverse complement strand
TCATATATATATATATATACTATATATATATATATATATATTATATATATATATATATATAACATATATGTTTTCCATATACTCACTATATATATATATATATATATATATATATATATATATATATATATATATATATATATATATATATATATATATATATATATATATATATATATATATATATATATAGTAGTCGTTGACGTCTCCCATTCTGCATCTTTTCATGACACAACAAGCGGTCTGCTAAAAATATGGTTGCTAGTAAATAATGGACGAACCTTTTAGTAAAATTGATTGGAAACGCTGTAGAAGTAATGGATGTTGACAATCCTGCTTTGGGAGAAACCCTGGGGACTAGTCAAAATTGGCGACAGGTCAAATGGTCAACACAATATACCGCAGGCGTTAGGTTAGGTTAGGTTAGGTTAGGTTAAGTTTGGTTAAGTTAGGTTAGGTTATGTTTTGTTGAATTCGATAAAGAAACTCTAAATAACCATATTTTTTTTCTTTTTTTTTTTTGCGTATGTCGATCATTTTCCTGTCGATCATTTTCCTGTCGATCATTTTCCTGTCGACCATTTGGGACTAGCTTCGAAACCCTCACCACAGAGAAATAAAATCAAAGAAATCTTTGCAAAGAATTTGAGTCATCGTAGTTATAACCAATATTCGGACATTGATGATGAGGGAATCAACGATCAACACGATATATTTTCATGACGATGAAGAGATACTATCTGAGGAAACATCGATAAGGGGATAGACAATTGAAGGAAGCTTCTATTTTGGTTCAGAAGAATCATAATAATGAAATGAGTCAAAGGAGATTTTTACTCTCCATCAGCGGGATTCGAACACTGGACTCACTCCGCGTCGCTGAGTTAACAGTAACCGGGAGCTCAATCCACTAGGCCATCCACGTTCCCAAATAAAGAACGCTTTAAGTCTAGCTTATAAAGCCCCCGGTCTTCTGCTCCCATAATTGATGATATTATTAGATAAGCCAAATGAATAATAATAATATTAATGGTGGTATTGATGGTAGTGATAGTGTTAATATTAATAATAACGCCCACTCCTTAAATAGGGCTATGCCCGTGAATGGTGATGACATTTGTAATATATATATATATATATATATATATATATATATATATATATGTATATATATATATATATATATAGAGATATATATATATGCTATGTCCCCTAACTCTTTATATATATATATATATATATATATATATATATATATATATATATATATATATATATATATATATATATATATATAAGCACTGGTTCGAAAGGGCAGTAATCCACACAACCCCTACTAGAGATTAGGACGTTAGAAATAATCAGTTAGGCTAAGTGGCGACATGCACTGATGCGAGTAATTTTAAAAGCATTTAGTCATAGGTAAATGTGGATAATAAGTACAATAAAAGGTGTATCAATCGGACTTTACTGCTGGAATGTATGAAAGAGCTGGAATGAGACAATGGGACTGAATGGGACAAAGTGGGAAAAAAGAATAAGTGAGGACAAGTAGTGAGAATTCAAGTAACAAAGAGTGCTCCTCAATGGGGGTGGTATGCTGTGACGCAATATACAGCTAAACTTTTGATCGTTCCTGCATTTCCAATTGGGACACAAGAAAATAGCTGTTTCCTATTTCTCAAAAACTCATTTTGCTCAAATATCTACTTTGCAAAATTTTTCGAAAACACAACTCAAACCTTAGTCCTTCTATTGCCATTTCCATTTGCGTTCATTGTCCTAGAAGGACCACAATGTTTTCCCTACGAAGAAACCTCATAAAAAGGTGGATGCTCCGATGAACTTTCAGAACGTCAGTTGTTAATTCTGTATAGGAATGTCGTCCGCCCGTCTGTAAAGTACACATCACATATCCGGGGAGGTTCTACTCATTCGGTTTTGATCTTCTTGAAAGGGTGTTATAGTTCTTTGTTTGTGGAGTTAGAAAATTCATCAATCTACTTTTGAGGGAGTTATCCAGGTAATCTTTGGCTACAAGAGGTTTGTGTTTCTGTTCTACCCAGGATTCTGTTGTTTCTGCTGTTTTTGAATCCTCTGGTAAATATCGTTTTGTTCCATCATAAAAAATGACTTCCTGGTAAATCCAAGAAGAATTGGTTGGAGATTCTTGATCATCATACCTCTTCGATGCACCTTTCTTCAGGTCTTCTATACTTGTTCTTCTCTGTTGTTATACTTCGGCGGGAATGCCAATGGTCTTGACATTGGCCATCTGGATTCCCTAAGATCTTCATCATTTTCGCATCGAAGGTATGGAAAAAATGAGATCTTAATCTTTTCTACTGCGGAATTTATTTTTAACAATTACCGGGGGAACCCGGACAAATAATATTGTTAGAATTTAAGACCACGAAAGCAATAAGCTTATCTGGCTCGTTCTTATTGAGTTCACATAAAAGGACCCCTTCCGAATCTTTTTGTTCAAATTCTGAGAAACTATTTGTGTACTGGTTTCTTTACAGCATATTACAAAAATCCAAGTATATCACCCACTACATGTTAATTCTCTTGCTGTTGTTGCATGTCTTATGTGGCTGCTGTTCTCATATAGCTTTAAATTCGTACCTTCGTTCTAGATTTTGCCTCTAGCTAGAATCTCTTATTGCTTCCATCGTTTGCCAGCTGATCGCAAACTCGAACGACCATCTATCCCTCGAATCTGAAATGAAATTTTCTATTTTCCGATTGATTGTAAATGCGAGGAGACATAATCCAAGGGCATCTCGTAGGGAAGCTCTCAAATATATCCATAACAGTACGAAAATAGTGGAGAATGACATTGGATCTATTATACGACATACGATGTTATATTGAGCTCATTTTCTTGGAGGAAAGACCAGTAGGCTTATTTTGAACCCGGAGGGTCTCTGTGATGCGCTGTCCTGTTCTTACAAAGGAGCGACCGGATGGGGAAATTTTCAATATCTGGCCCTGCCATCAATGCTCTCAACTGCACACCACATTGTTTGAGCTTAGGCTTTCGTTACGGAGTCAGAGTATTAACTTTTTTATTATCCATCCGTAACGCTTGTCAAAGCTCTTTGACAGTCAGGCCTGAGAAGTATCAATGCTGGGGCGAGATGTGTCCCCTCGAAGGCTAAACGAATTTCTGGCTCTGAATGCCGCAGACACTAATTATTACTTGACGTTCATTCTTGTAACAGCTCGAGCAAATGCCCTTCGGCGTTGTATCTTTGAGATTTACAAAGGCGGACCTACCAGGAGGCGAGATTGTCAATATTCGTGTCAACGACTAAAGCATCTCTGAAGTACGTAGAATGTTAGTTTGCACCAATTCGAAAACTGAACATGCTGAGAATGGTTCTACCTGATGACTATCGCACACTGTCCTACCTTAAAAACTCGGCATAATAAGGAAAGAGGCCATCAGTGTTTCTATTTCTGCCTTTTGAGCCTAGACTTTTAACCTTAGCACAGGGGTAGCGCATGCTGAACAGAACAGTCACTCCCTTTATATAACGTTACTTTAGCATGAAGGAAAAACGTCGATAGTCTTTCCTGACATCGACGTTATTTTCCAGTCCTTTGCTAGAGAGTCGCCTGCCATGCCCACCTGTCCCAGCTGAAAAGAATTGGCCATGGATCAAAGTGAGGTGAGGAAGTCAGGGGTCAATCACTGGAACTTGGTAATTACATAAGCGTTCCCTTATTGACTTCAGGTTGTCAATTTAGTACAATACCGGTTTCGTCTTGGGCAATATGCGTGGATACGTACAGGCTTGTTACGGGCTTAACTTCCTGTAGCCCACCTTAACTGGAATTCGTTTTAGCTCTACGGGCAATTCTGCTTTCGTTCCCTATGTAAAAAAGTTCTCTCATCTGATTAAATATAATCTTTGTCTTGGTAAGGTAGATATGGTCTTCTTCTCCCTTTAAAGAAATAAACCCGTTTGAGCTCTAGAGCGCTGGGGCTAGCCCGGTACTCCAAATAATCAGGCGGTAAATGTTTGTTTTTCCCCGTCATAGTAACTACTCTATAGTTCGGGGAAACACTATTAACAAATAAATCCAGAGCACGGGCCACATCCCGTCCCAGTCCTGCTCTTATATAACGGAGAGATAAGAGTGCATGAGAGGTTGGATTAGTCCATTAATATGGTAGAATTGATTTACCGACCAACAAACCCGCCGTATACCTCTTTTAGACAAACTTCTGTAAGTGAAAAGACAACAGCCTAACACAGTCCCTTATTTCCTAAGTAGGATATCATATTAGAGTATCACTGGCCTCTTAACACTCTGAAACGAGACGATAACTGGCTTGATCTCGATTTGCCCATTCGCTCCCGGACACTTTTGGTAAAAAGGAACTCCCCATCATCTCCATAGTCGCAGGCGTCTGTACCTATAAAAAATAGATAGGCTTGGAATAATCTGGAAAGTTAACTGAGGTTGAACAGAACCAAATCTGTTCATCTTTTAAAGACGTGTCGAAACATGCCTTTGTGGGTGTCTTCCTGCCAGCTCTCGGCAAGACTTGAACATTCTGTTTTGTATTAAGTCTATATATATCGGTTCGGAGCCCATTAAGTGAGCCAAGTCACTAGATTAAAAAAGCGAAATAACTGAATAAACTCTAATACAAGATTGTGTTTCCTTAACACACTCTAGGCTGAGAGCGACGATTAACTCTTCATAGGATTTACTCATTTCCGCTGATCATGGAGTGGAAGATTTCCGCTCTCTTGTCCATATTTTAAAAACTCTACAATATACGTAACTGCTCGGAAGCGTCAGGTACGAACTGACACTTTCTTCGTGTCATTTACCGTGTCGAAATTTATTTTCTCTAAGAAGTTGCACAGCGCTAAAATCAAACTTTCTTTAAGTTTTTGTCAAAAATCCTCGACTCGCGCTTCTTTTTTCAAGCCTACATAATTAATGGACCACTCAATCTAAATACGACTTGGGACAATAGGTCGCGATAAGTGTTAACAATCGCGACTACTGCATTGTCCTCAGCATCAAGGCATACTCCTGGGGGGCATTTGGTGCCTCCTAAAGTAATAACATCCTGTTGGAGGGCTGCTCAGAGTTGAAGTCCTCTTGTCCTCTTGTAACGAACGACCATTAAATCTTCTGTGTTATCCTCTCCCTCTGCTTCGAGGCAGTATGAGTAGAGAGCGTGCATAATGCAACAACAGTAACCAGAATCGGTACTTCCCGTCATCCCACAGTCCCTACGGGAACAAACTTATGCTCGTCAAATCGATTGCCGCAACTGGGGTACAGCATCCTGGGACTGCTCGTGAGAAGAGTTTAGCGAGATACCGAGATATCACATGACCTACAGACCTCTTGGGTTTAATTAGAGATTTCTTCGTTTGAGGCACCCACCGGGGCAGCCAGTAGACGGATGAACATACTAGTGGACGAATAAGAGCCTTTACTACATAGTATCCGTATGCATCTTTAAGAGCCTGGCAGTCGGCGTGGAATTATCCGAATGTTGCTGTCCAAATGAGCGATGTGGGTAACGAAGTACTTGTTCTTATAAAAAGATCGGATATCTATCCGAGAGCTCCTGGGGTAGATGTTGGACTATTTCGAAAGATTGTCTGTATAGACACGAACGCAGGAAACTGCATCGTCGATCTCAGAGCAATCGTAAACGGGAAGCCTGTATATAGGACATTTTATCCGGGCTCTCCGTAGCATCTTATAAGAAAACCTGGTGATTTTCTTGAGGTACGTACACTGATACTTAATCTAATACACTTAATCCGCCTGAAGAAGGTGTTCAAGAGACATCAGCTCGATACATCCCTCTCTGCGGCTTGAAAGTTAGGGGGGAGGCGGAGGAAACGACCCGACAGTTCTGAATTCTAGCTTCCTAGGTTTTCACTAAAGAAGCTCATGATAAAGATCATCGATTTTCTCGCAAAGATGTCGAAAAATTTATGCACTAATAGATATACGTGGAATATAATGTAGTCAACTAACATAAATACCATTCATTCTACCTTTCCATATTATAGAAAAAGCTACAAAAACGGTATAAGCGGCAAAAGTATTCTTCTCAGATTTTTTTTTCACAACAATCTATTGAAAGATTTTCAACAAAGCTCACTAAATCGCATATGCACTAGATAATGCAAATCGAGTACTTTAAGTCAAAGACTTTGTGTACATCTTGAACGGGTCAATATGCGAAGGGTTTTCTGGAGAAGTTTTATGCGATATGCACCGATCAACGTTTTCGTTAATTATCTTCTCCGCAAGCGAGAAGGCCAAGTAGCGTAATGATTTGTTATGAAAAAACGGCAAAATCAATGCGGCGACGTAATTTTCGTAAAAATCCTTCATTTCGATTGCGATACTTTTAATAAAACCTTTGTGTACATCTTGAACGGTCAATATGGAAGGGTTTCTGAAAGTTTCATCGATATGCACGATCAACTTTTTTTTTAATGATTTTTCAATCATTACTTATGCAAATTTTAAAAGTTGAGAAAAACGGCACAAACAAGAAACTTGACTTTCAAATCAGAGCATATCAGCTCAATATGAATCACGATACCCCTTTTAATAAATGCTTTGTGTGACAATTCTTTGAAAAGGAGGGTTACAATAATGACAGCGATTCTGGACAAAGTTTCGATCGATATGCACGAGTTCAACAGTGTTTTTTTTAACATGCATTTATTTTATCTCAGTGTAGTATGGAAAAAATAAATTTGTATCTGAGACAAAATTCAGCAATAATACTTAATATGAATAAAAAAAAAAACCAAAAACTTGAAACCTTTTATTCCCTTTTACAGAAATGTAAAGGGATAATTGTAATAAAGGGAAAAATGACATATAAAAATTCTATTAAAAAAAACTTATACTTACGAGTAAATTTCTCGGTAATTATTTTCGCCGGCTCCAGCTCCGACTTTAACTACATTTATATGATTCACACGTTTACACGAATAATTTTTTGACACACAAAAAATCTTTAAAAAATTATACTTTGACTTCCGGGCTCCGAGCTCCCGGCTTTCGGGCTCCGGCGTCCAGCTCCGCTCCGGCTCCAGCTAAGATTCAAAAATTTGCTCAATCCTTAAAGAAAATTAAAGCCCGAATTCCCATTCAAAAAAACAAAAACTCTTTAAATAAATTATTATACTTTGACTCCGCTCCGGCTCCGGCATCCGGCTTCACGGCTCCGGCCTCCGGAGTCTGTATCCGGCTACTAGGGTCTAAACTTCAAGGTTCTTGACAGCTCCGACTTCCTGGCAAAAGTCTTTTAAACATTCAAAACAACATCTTTAACTAATTGATATCTTTGAACTCCGGCTCCCGGCTCCGGCTCCCGGCTCCCGGCTACGCGATGTTCTGATTCGGCTCGTAGCTAAATGTCCAAGGTTGAGCTCAGCCCAACTTCCTGCAAAATTTATTTCACACGTAGGAGATAAAGAAATCTTAAAAGCACAATTATACTTTGGCTCCGGCTCCGGCTCCGGCTCACGGCTCCGGCTGCCGACTCCGCTACCGGCTTCCGGCTCCGGACTCCTGGCTCCGCGCCTCATCGAACATGATATTCCAAAATATTGCTTCAGCCTCCCAAACTCTCCTGCAAAAGCAAATTGTTTTATACAAGCAAAATAATTCTTTAAAAAATCTACTACCTTTGACTCCGCTCCGGCTCACGGACTTCGCGCTCGGCTCCAGCTCACGGCTCCGGCCCTCACAACGCTCCTCAACATCCTGATCCAACTTCTGCAAAATACCTTTTCACCATTCAAAAAAAAATCTTTAAACTAAAAATTGTGGCTTTTTTTCTACCGGCTCCGGCTCCGGCTCCGCGTCTCCGGCTTCGGATCGTTATTCGCCGGCTCTAAGCTAAATTACAAGTTGCTACA
Source organism: Trachelipus rathkii (assembly GCA_015478945.1). Taxonomy (NCBI): domain Eukaryota; kingdom Metazoa; phylum Arthropoda; class Malacostraca; order Isopoda; family Trachelipodidae; genus Trachelipus; species Trachelipus rathkii. The sequence goes on along the minus strand of JABUQX010009633.1, from coordinate 40,848 downwards.
AGCTTCCAGGCTGATTCCTCGGCAAAATATATTTTGTCACATAGGAACAAAAATCTTTAAAAGAATCTCAAAACTCAGACTTGGCTCCGGCTCCGGCTCCGGCTACCCGGCCTCCGGCTTCGCCTCTTCCGGCTTCGCGCTCCGGCCCGGCTCCGGCTACCGCGCTGCTGGCTCATTATCAAATAATGTTTAGTCCTAAGAGACTTCAGGCATATTAATTCTTTACTTTTGCCAAAGAAAATTTTATAAAGAAAAATATTATAATTCTATTCTGAATGAAAAAATGTATATGGTACTTTTTCATCGGGACTCGCGGCTCCGGCTCACGCTCGATCCGGCCTCCGGCTCCGGCTGCCGGCATCGGCTCCAGGTCCTGACACATTCTGGCTCCGGATTCATTTAAAGAGATTGGTTCATATCCCGCGGCGGCGAGCTTTCTCGAGGGCCGACACCTCACTTTCCATATCGAAAAAACAAATTATTGAATGAAAAAAACATGTATCGTTACCGCCTGCCGGCTGCCGCTCCGTGCTCTCCGGCTCTGGATCCGGAATCTAATATTAAAATTGAGTTCAGTTCCGCGACCTCTCCAGCCACATTCTTACGCTTGAGCAAACAAATTTGTGTGATAGAAGAGATCGTCTATTCGCAGGCGTCCTCTCCGCCGGCTACAAACTCCGGCTTCGGTCCGGCTTCAGCTCTCCGGCTCCGGATCCGAACACCTACTCTAGACTCCATTTCAAAATTGGGATATGTTCCGGAATTGGCAGAGAAATTAGTTTTCACCTTGCTCCAAACAAGGTTGCTGAAACAAATTTTTACATTTGCTCCAAATCTGGCTCCGGCTCAAACTCCGGCTCCTGGCTCCGGCTCCGAGGCCTCCGGCGTCCGGATACTGACTGCCTGGCTCTAGCTAAAATCAGTTATTGAACAGTAAGTTTTATGTGGTAACGGTGTTTAAAATTCGGAAAAAAATCTTTAAAAAATGTATGTCAATAATAAAAATCGGTAAATATCGATAAAAAAATATCTCTAACTGATAAAAATTTCGCTAAAATTGATAATATTCCTAAAAGAATCTATAACTCTCCGATCTAACGGAACGTTCCCTCTTGATTTCTTGGAAGAATTCTTTTTGCTGTGATTCAGCTCTATCAAGAGCTTTCATTTTCTCCCCATATTTGATTTCATATATATGACGCTTGTACGATTCTTCCTCCTTCTCACGAACAATAAACTGCGTCGGCTTGAATGCGGTTCGGATTTTAGATTTTCGAGGCTTACGGACTTCCTCAACCTGGGGAGACATGGTGTGCACAGTTCCCAATAATAGTAGTTTAATACATAGAGCATAGACAACGGACACAAGTGAGAGGTAGTTGGTATTGATAGAGAACATTTGTTGAGTGATAATTAGTAGTACAAGAATGTTAAAGAATATTATATTAAAATTATGCCAATAGCAAATTATATTTTATAAATATTGGATGCTTAAATTTAATTAATTATATTATCATTAATTGTTAAAAATAAGCATTCCGGTTATAATTATTTCCCTGTTATGGAATTATTTTATACAGTGATGTTAAAAGTACACACTTCATAAAAACTAAATTTAAATATTATTTTCATAATAATTTCTTATTATTAAATTTACAAAAATAGTCACTAGCTTTTTAAATAGGAAAAAAATAAAATAAGAAATAATTAATAATTTTAAATAGGAAAAAAAATTGAAATCGAAATATTATTTTTTTTTTATTTATCTACTACAATCACATTTATTAAATTTATATAATATCAGGCAGTGTTATTTCCAAAGGAGTTAGAGATACATCAAAAATATTTACTTTCCAATATCTTTGATGAGGTTAAATGTTCTGATGGCTTTTTTGAAAATCTCAAATACTGACATCGATAAGTTTGTATTATCTACATACGTTAATAACTATTTAAGAAATCAGAATAAATTAGTTGAACACCCACAATTTCTTGAAGAATCGTATCCAGACTGTTATTTACCATTAGTCTTTCAGATTTTGAAACCTATTCTATTAGTTAGACAATGATACGATTTTGCTATACTATGGAAGATATTGACTTTAGGTCTGTAATTATTAGGGAGCTTACGATCTTCCTTTTTTGAAAATAGGAGTTATATGGATGGGGGAGGGAGAGTATGAGGTACCCAATCCTTCCGGTATAGACCTAGTGTCAAGCATCGTCAGAGGTTTTACTAATACATCTTTCAATTTTTTAGATCATAGGATAAAAATCATCTGGTACAGGTGTTATTAATTAAGTAGCTTTATCATTTGGAAAGCAACTTCTCTTCTAAAAATTTCAAATGTATCTAAGTAACTATCTGCACTTAAAATCGTACGTCTTTTCATGTTAAGGAACATTATTACTTTTTCTTTCGTTAATACTGAGGAGAAAAAATATTTAAGATGTTTGCCACATATCGCATGTTCGACTTTAGGTTTCGGGTTATTGGTCGTCTGGTCAATTGATCTCCTTATATGGCTTTAATATTGACGTCATTGTAACTTTTTAGGATTAATTTTACTCTCGCGCAATATTAATTTCGTAGTTCTTTTATAGATCTATGTAGTCTTTTGCAGTTTGAAGCCAACTTTGTAATTATTTTATTTTCTATCTGAGGGAGAAGTCTTCAAAGTTTATAGCCCCTATTTCTTTAAGTTAACGATCTTTAAGTTTCATTGTTCACCATCTTGGTTTTGAACTAGGAAGGTTTTTTTTTTTATATGGAAAATTTTTCCTTTTTCTTTAAATATTTGTAGAAACGTATCACACATTATATTTGCATTGCCTGTTAATATTTCATCCCAATCATATATAGATAAAGCTTTCCTTAAAGTTATTATTCGAATTTTATTTCAGTTGTTCACCATTTGGTTTTTGACTAGGGTAAAAGTTCTTTTTTATTTTAAATATGGAACAAAATCCTTTTCTTTTTCTTTAAATATTTGTAGGAAACGTATCCCCCATAATTTGCTATTGCTGTTAATATTTCAATCAATATATTAGATAAGCTTTCTTAAAGTTTTAAATTTTTAAGTATAATCAGCGAATTTTAAGTTTATTGCTATGTATTTTGTTTTCAACATTATGGTAATTTAATCATGTTATGATCACTTTTACAATTAGTTCTATAACCTCAAACTTCTTACAAGTTTTCAAATGAATCACTATTATTTAAGGTCCTAATATTGTTTCTCTTGTTGGGGCATCAATATTTGAAAAAGGAAATTATTTCTTATTAATTTTAGTAATCGAAGCGTTCTCTCGGCAACCATGTAAGGAGAAGAAGAAGAAGAAGAAGAAGAAGAAGAAGAAGAAGAAGAAGAAGAAGAAGAAGAAGAAGAAGAAGAAAGAAGAAAAAAGAAGAAGAAGAAGAGAAGAAGAAGAGAAAAAAGAAGAAGAAGAAGAAGAAGAAGAAAGAAGAAAGAAGAAGAACGAAGAAGAAGAGAAGAAGAAGAAGAAGAAGAAGAAGATGAAGAAGAAGAAAGAAGAAGAGAAGAGAAGAAGAAGATAGAAGAAGAAGGAAGAAGGAGAAGAAGAGAAGAAGAAGAAGAAGAAGAAGAAGAAGAGAAGAAGAGAGAAGAAAGAAGAAGAAGGGAAATGTGAAGAAGGAGAAGGAGAAGGAGAAGAGAAGGAGAAGGAGAAGGAGAAGGAGAAGGTGAAGGAGAGTCGAAGGAGCAGGAGTGGAGGAGAAGAAGATGAAGAGAAGAACTAAAGAACTACAGAACACCGACTAATAAAAGACTTTACAGTACTTCAGGCTAGTCTGAGGGAATGATGAGGTACCGGGGGTTAGAACGTTATAATTAACCCTCTATACGGTGAACCCCAAATTGTTATAAAAATATTATTGTAGTGTGATGATGAATGTAAGTCTTAGAATGTTAGAAATAACCCTCTAATTGGTGGACATCAAAACTGTTTTTACAAATTAAGACGATAGTGTGATCTATGAGGTCACGGCTTATGAACGTTAGAAATAACCTCTAAGTGGTGGACATCAAATTGTTAATACAAAATATTATGATAGGTGTGATCGGAATGATGTCACCGGCTTAGAATGTTAGGAATAACCCTCTAAGCGGTGAACATCAAAGCTGTTATTGCAAATTAAGATGATAGTGTGATCAATTCGACCACCGACCTAGAGCGCTAGAACAGCGGTAAACATTTGCGGTAATTACCTCTAAGGGGTAAACATTATAACTGTTCAATATATAAGTTCGGCGCCCAAATTCTTTTAAGATGTACTTTTAACATTTACCAAATGATCTCAATAGTTCGTTTGATTTCACCTTATCTAATTCTATCATTTTACTAAAGTAAGATTCGGTATGAGTTGAAGTTCACAGACCAATTTCCTTAAAGTGTTTATTAACTTTTACTTGAATAAATGATTGTTGGCCACGCTGTTCACTATTTATAAAGAGAGACTATTCCACACTTCTCAATTACATCGTAAGTGAAGAATTTTTTTCCTGTATGGGTTTGAAATCGTTTATGACAAAAGTTTTATGACCTTACTTCGTGTTACAGTCGTTAATCCTCTAGAATTTTTCATATTGTCAAATATTGTCAAATTTTATTTAGTATTTTGGAAGACTTCTATTATTTTTCCTCTCAATCTTCTTGTTTCAGAATGTATATCCAATTTTCGTAGTCGTTGGTCGTATGACTTACCTGCTCATTCAAGTATTAATTTAGTTGCCTTCTTTCTGTGACTCATTATTTAAAAATGGGGGGCCAGGCTTGGGTACTTAGCATTATGGATGCGAAAACCGGGTGCTTTAAAAACTACTTTAAATAGTTTGAAGGTCTTTTTTGGGGACGGTGGAGGGCTAAGTGGGTTAGAGATCCGGCTATTGGATAACTCTGGACGCGAGGTCAATGTTCGATGCTGTGGAGAGTAAATTACTGGACTCATTCATGTTAAGAAGAAGTAAGAAGAAGAAGAGACGAAGAAGAAAAAGAAAAGAAAAAGAAAGAAAGAAAAAGAAAGAAAAGAAGAAGAAGAAGAAGAAGAAGAGAAGAGAGGAAGAAGAGAAGAAGAAGAAGAAGAAGAAGAAGAGAAAGAAGAAGAAGAAGAGAAGAGAGAAGAAGAAGAAGAGAAGAGAAGAAGAAGAAGAAGAGAAGAAGAGAAGAAGAAGAAGAGAAGAAGAGAAGAAAAAGAGAAGAGAGAAGAAGAAGAAGAGAAAGAAGAAGAAGAAGAAAAGAAGGAAGAGAAGAAAGAAGAGAAGAAGAGACGCAGAAGAAGAAGAAGACGAGAAGAGAAGAGAAAAGAAGAAGAAAAGAAGAGAAGGAAGAAGAAGAAGAATGAAGAGAAGAGAAGAAGAAGAAGAAAGAATGAAGAAGAGTAAGGAAAATCTGAAATTACATCAATGAAATTTAGAGACAACACTTATTTTAAAAAAAATCCTGATAAATAAGTTATGATTAAATCTAAAATATGTTTCTTAATGAAATCGAACAATCATTTGACCTTGATACTTTTATTACTTTGATTTCATCCAATCCGTTTTTGGCTCAAAAAGTTGGTCTTCGGACATTCCTCCTCCTCAGTATCGAAGGCTGTCTTTATCCATGTACGTTTGATATTGAGGTTTTGGCACCAATTTCTATCCTGTTGAAAAATTTCCTAATTTGAATAATAATATTAAATAAATATAATATAATAATAATAAAAATGTAAAGATAATTATATGAGTCCGTTAATTCTTAGAAAATGATATAGCAATAATGTATTTGTCGCCTTGAATTCTAAGGAAGGAATGTGGCATTTGCAGAGGCGAGAAGGTGCATATTG
>JABUQX010009633.1:0-30000 GCA_015478945.1 Trachelipus rathkii | reverse complement strand
ATAATAATAATATAATAATAATATAATAATTGCTCTTGATTAATAATAATAATGATTTATTTAACATTAAAATCATTCATGCTCCTTATATTTCAACTTAATATTTTATGTAATTTTTTATAAATAGTAAGTATCTTCAAAACATTGATTTCAAAAAAATTTAATATGCGAGAACATGGACAGACATACAAAATTCTAGTATTTAAAACTTAGAGCTCTTAAATTATGATGCAGAAACAATCTTTCTCTAGTTTATGGTGTAATATTTCCTCACTTAATCAGCAAAATAATCGGTAGAAATTGATGATGATGATTGAGAAAAATATACCGATTTTGCAGATGACGATTAATCATCCCATCACTAATATTATATATATATATATATATATATAATATTATATATACATATATTTCTGTATCGATATATATATATATATATATATTATATATATATATTATATATATTATATATATATATATATAGATATATATATATATATATATATATATTTATATATATTACGTGTACTATATATATATATTATTAATATATATATGATATATTTTTTACACAAAAAATGGTATGTACTTAGGTATATATATATATATATATATTATATATATATATATATATATCCGGTCATATATATAATTATATATATAATAATATTATATATAATTATTATATATTATATATAATAATATATACTATATATATATATATATATATATATATATATATATATATGGAGCATTCCAGGACAAATCATGCAAAAAAAATGAAAATTACACTACTAGGTCTTAGATTTTGCTTAAACTTTTTTTTTTATATCTTCGTATCTTCATCTATGAAAAATGTGGGCTAAAAATTTTAAAGAAAAAAATGGGGTTAAAATTTAAAAATTTTTTTTGGGAGATTCAAGACCCCCAAAATTTTCACTTTTTTCAAGAGGTCGTAACTTTGGTTCTAGAAGTGATAGAATTATGAAACCAAATGCATTTTATGCCAAATTGCCTGATAAACAAGAGTTACTCTATGCATTTTTTACCTAACACTTATTTTTTAAAAGTTATAAAAGATTTAACATTTGGGGGCTGCCTCCCCCTTAGGGCCAATCGATACAAAAAAATTTATTGGTGTTAAAAATGTTCCTTTATCATTTGTTCATAAAAGTAAATAATGAAACACTTGTGAATTTAAATATTTAATCCATATATCTCTATCTTACTTTAAATAATGGGAGGTGCACAGAAATCAGTATGTTGAAATACTATTTATAAATTTAAAATAATACTTTAACATTTATATTCATATATTAATTAATGTAATTTGTTTCTACTTACAGATCAGTACTTATTTAAAAGTAAATATGTCTGGAAATTATAAAAAAAATCCTGTTGCAACCCTTATTATAATCATAAGAAAATTATATTAAAAAGTTTGCGTCCCATTCCACAATACATTGTGGAAAAAATTGACAGAGCTTGCAATTCCTGCAAATACATTTGTTTGCACTGCCTGCTTGAAAAAGCTTCAGGAACAATGTCAATTACCGAGTGAGGGAAATGAAATAGATTCTTCTGATATAGAATCAACAGGCGTAGCAGAAGAAAAACAATTATTTATTTCATGATGAAGCAGCATCTGTAAATACTGTGTTTTCTGAGCTTGAAATTACACCAGTCAAACTTCGTAAGTACATACTGAAATAAATTCTGATGATCTTAAAATGAATAAATAATTATCTTTCCAATCTATAATTTTTCCTAAATTATGTATGAATGAACTGTTTTTGAATTATGTAAACTAATTATCTCTCAAAATACTGAAATAAATTCTGATGATCTTAAAATGAATAAATAATTATCTTTCCAATCTATAATTTTTCCTAAATTATGTATGAATGAACTGTTTTTGAATTATGTAAACTAATTATCTCTCAAAATATAATTTTGCAGACGGCATCCATAAAAATGACCATGCAAAGGTACTCAGTAGCAAGGCAGAAAAGGCAACTATGTCTTTGAAACGTAAGTTGGAAGATGTATTTTCACCATCTATTGAAGAAGCTGGACCGTCTATAGCTAGGAAGATGGGATAGCAATGGAAAGGTATTCATTCCGTAATTCAGAAACATTTTTTAATTTATAAATGAACATTTAATTCTAAAATTTTTAATATATTTTCTAACAAATTTTTTATATACCTAATTCCACTAATTAACATGCTATTACATAGTGTACATTTACAGTACTCCCTTTTCACTAGGTATGAAGCTTTGATGCAAAGTCTCAAAGAAGAATTTAATGCTTCAACTTCATACAAACGTCGCCTTCAAATACTAACATTGTCTCCATACAACATAGAAGATACCAAAACATTCTTTGGAGCTACGCGATATTTGGTTGACAAGGCCAGAAAATGGAAAACAATGTATGGTATTCTACCAGAGGTACCAAGCTACTCCAAGGGAAAACGAATAGATACAGAAATTGTAGAGATGGTCAAGAAGTTCTATGAAAATGATGAGATAAGTCGTATATGTCCAGGTAAGGCAGATAGTTTGAGTGTTAGAAATAAAGATGGTGTCAAAGAACAAATTCAAAAACGTTTACTACTGGGAAACCTTCGTGAAATATATGTCAAATATAAGCAAAATACTACTATGCCAATAGGATTTTCATCCTTTGCTTCTTTGAGGCCAAGGTGGTGTGTGATAGCTGGAGAGAAAGGAACTCATAAGGTCTGTGTTTGCACATTGCACCAAAATCCCAAACTAATGATATCAAAGCAATAAAAGGTTTACCAAAGACAGATCCTGTAGGTGAGTCAAGAACTCATTCGGTATAAAATCCCAACCAGCCAATAAATTATTTTTCAGGGATCTCAGAGCCACTACTAACTCTTCCATGAGAAAGGGCCTACCTAAATCACTAGAAACCACTGACATTTGTCTTATAAATGTTGTGTAAGATGGTTTATCTGCCAGCGGGTAGGAAATTGAACAAGTTTGCTGAAAGAAGGTGGATAACACCTCTGCCTTCTGGAGATTTTCAAGAAGAAAGCGACCATGCACTGGTAACAGAAAGTTCTGTGGGGAAAAGGTACCCAGCATTTTATTGAGAAGATTCCATGCCTGCGTTGCAGGTGTATAGAAGGAAATTACAGTAAGTTTTTTCCATGCCTCTCTTTTAGTTGTATTGAGGAACCTTCTACATAAGGCAGCCTTTCTCTTATAGGCAATACAATTGACTGAAGTAGGGTGGGTCCGCCATAGATTGAAAGAATTCCTTTCCTGTGTAAGTGTTTGCACTCATCTGTCCACCAGAAATGTTGGTCTCCTACCAAATTTTCCCAAACCAAAGGTGGAAGATTTATTTGCAGAATCTCAGATGGTTTGTGTAACTTGGGAGACCATATCCTCCAAAGAGGAATCACTATGAAGGCGAATCTTAGTATCAGAAGAATGTTTCCCATTTCCCAAGGTCAATAGGAAGATGCCATTTGGGTCTGTGAGAAAAACTGATTAAAGACACTAGGTCCTGTAATTCCAAAATAACAGGCATATGGTCTCTACCCATATAAGGGCCCAGGGCATCAATGGAATCCCCAAAGATGGCACTACCAATAAAGAGGTTGAGGGTAGACCCCTTGGCATTAAATGGGTGAATGTGAATAGGCAAACTAGGTGGGGTAAGAAGACATAGACCATCGGAATTCAACAAGAAGGAATAAAAGGAAGCACCTGCCTTATTAATGGATGCCAATAATATATCTGGTTAACAAAAGGGGTGATGTCCATTCATATCACATATCATTATCATAGGATGGGGAAGTTGGTCCCTATAATGTTCAATTTCAGCCTGCACAAAATTTATACATGGATTGTAAATTAAGATAATAGACACCATACCCATGGGCTTACGTGTAACTTGGGACACCAATTTCTCCATTAGGGAAAGCTCTGATCTTTAACTCTTTATATGGAACTGAATGATGGAGAAGCAGCATCAGACCACCCCCTCCCTATTTGTCCTGTCCTTACGTACAATAAAATAATCAATAAAAGTAAGTGTCAAAGAAGGTTTTAACCATGTTTCTGTAATTCCCATGAGGATGGGCTTGTTGTGGTTGGATAATATTTAATATTGGGAGTCTTTTTCAATAAGGATCGAGCATTCCATAAGACAAAATTACTCCTGTTCCTGGCCATAATGGGAAGTAATGAAGTAGGAGTTCTCAAATATGTCTGAACTGAAGATGTTGAGTGCCTTACCTATAGATTGTGTGGTAATATATGCAGCGAAAAATTTGGAAAGAACAGAAACACATTTACTGAAAAGAGAGGACCAGAAACCCAATGAGTCAATATGTTCATCTGAGGCGGCAAAAATAGGAGGGGGGAAAAAATTTCTTTTTCCGGACTGTTTCACCTTAGGGGAGAGAACCACTTTAAAAGGGGTTGACTATCAATGGGGAGGGCAAGATAAAGGGCAATCCAGTTACCCAATCAGAAACTGATTTTTTTACGAATAGGCTGATGCTTAGAAGGAAAGTGTCCACCAGTCCCCACAAAGGGATCCTCATCCTGCACATTATCCTCCTTCATATCAGTCATCTCATATAGTATAGCAGCATAGAATTTATGGATGATGATCAAGTAGGCAAAAGGACACCTTGTAAAGGCCATGGGAAAGCAGATTTGGTCAATGTAGCAGTCTGATGAATGGATAGAAACTTCTTAACTGGATTCAATTTCTGTAAAGCCTGGTTCAGGGGACTATTGGCCCCAAGCTCACACCAGGAAAATATTTTGTCAATTGAGTAGCCTTGAGATAGACTGGGCAATTTTTATCAGTCAGCGAATGTTCACCAGCACAGATATAACATTTCAGGGAATTAGTACAATCAGGAGATTTACGGAAGCCACTACAATTAGCACAATGAACTGAAGCTCTGCAGGTCAAGGACCCATGACCATATTGCCAACAATTATAACATCTCATAACTGGGTAAACCCACAGGTAGACCTTATAGCTGGAACAACCAATCAACACTTGATCTGGCAATGTACCCTGGAATTTAATCTTTAAATGAATGGTTGGAATATGGGAAGGTTCAACAGATTCTGAAAGGCCACAATTCTTGTAATGTCAAGGATGCTGGAAGTATTCAAACCCAACAGAAGAAATACAAAGAAGCACCTGCCTTATTAATAGATGCCGATAATATATCAGGTTCCCAAAAGGGGTGATGCACATTCATATCACCCATCATTATCATAGGATGAAGAAGCTTAGCGATATGCTGGAGGTCTATCTCTAATTTATTCAGATCGGAAATTTCAAATCGATAACCCACCCCTCTACCTAACACGCAGGGTGAATCCTCAACAATATACTTACCAAAAGGAGATTCATTTAAAAGAGAGGTAATTCTTTTAGGATTATTAAAGATGGAATGATTGTCAGTAGATTTCATTAAGATCATAATATTGTTATTAGGAACTGGCAATATAGGGTTGTTGTCTAATAACCAATGCCAGTAAGGTAACCCCATCCAAAGGGTCAGTTAAGGTCATATGATTTGTTAGGCTAATTCCAATATCCCCTAACTCAGGTAAGCTATTTCTTTTACGCTTTCCCACCTCTGTGAAACCTAAGTCTTGATCCATAACTTCCTCCACTGGAGCATGACCATGTAGGCCATCAGGCTCGGGAGGACTCATGAGCACAAAAGTAAATAAAAATAAATATTAAAAATAATGAAAGAATAATGGTAATAGTAGTGCAGAGGGGTGTCACCCCCAATTTTTATAAAAATAACAGGATATACTCTAAAGGAATATAAATAATATAATAATATACTAATAATATATATAATAATAATATATAATAATAATAATAAATAATAATTAATATAATATATAATAATAATAATAATAATAATAATATAATAATAATAATAATATATAAATATGATATATAGTATATATAATTATATATATATGTATATATATTATTATATTATATATATATATATATATATATATATATATATATATATATATATATATATATATATATAGCTTATATATATTATATATATATATTATATATATATATATTATATATTATAATATATATTATTATATATAATAATATATAATTTTATATTTATACTTATATATATATAATATATTATATATATATAATTATATATATGTCAGCATCCGAAATAGTTCAGCATGTACTAGAAAACTATAACAGCTACACCGAAAATAAATATTTTATTAATCAGGAGACATTTTTACCCCAGAAATTAAATTTTTTTTAAAAAAATAACGCTTTTTGAAAAATTAAAATTGTTAAAAATATTGAAAAAATTAGTTTTTTGACAATTCGAAGATGCCGCTTACTCCGAGTGAGCACGCAGAGGTTGCCAAATGTTGATTTTTTTTTTTTTAAACTAATGAATACCCACGTGTAAACAAGAACGATGGATAGAGTCTGGGTTACTCGGCCTACCAGGGGATCGACGGGGGGGACTTCGTCCCCCTTGCCTCATCGGCTCAACCCATAAAAAGGATATAAAAAGAAAAAATAAAAGTTTCTCCAAAGCATAAAAAAAAGTGGTATTTGGCACTGTTCTTTTTCAAGAACTAATGCACATTTCAAGGTCAATCAAAGCGTACAATGAAAGGTGTAAGATTTAAGGTGTTATTAATAAATATTACAATAAAATAAATTTTTTTAAAGTTTCTTCGATGAAATTACTTGCTGAAATCAAAAATGTTATTTATTTTCTGTAGATGTTTATAGTTTTTTCTATTACATGTCCTGAACTCTTCGGGAGTTGCTGCCATATATTATATATATACATATTATATATATAATATATATATATTATATATATATTATATATATATATATATATAATATATATATATATTATATATATAATATATATATATATATAATATATATAGTATTATTCTATACTTTGAATCAGTGCAGTATTTTCTGAAAAAAAATTTAAGTTCATAATAAAATTTTAAGTTTCAGAAGAATTTTAACGTTAGTTTTTTTATAGAATTCTTTAGTCGCAGCTTCTGGAATTATCCGAAGCTTGCACTTAAATGATTTCTTAAAACTAAACTTAACTTAACTTTCTGAACTTAAAAATTTTTTTGAACTTAGAAAATTTTTTCAGAAATATTCACTGATTCAAATCTAGATATTATATAATATATTTATTATATTATATATTAATATATATATATTTAATATATATCTATATATATATATATATATATATATATATATATGCCAGCCTCACCGAAAGCATCATGCATGTAACAAAAACTAAAACAGCTACAGGAAATAAATAACATTTTTGATTCAGCAAGCAATTTCATCGATGAAACTTAAAAAAAAAATTTATTTTATTCTAATATTTATTAATAACACCTTAATATTAGATAATCTTAGGTCTGGAGCGTATGCTCTGAGTAGACCTCCAATTTTGCAGTAGTAACGAGCGAAGAGTTCCAAATAGTTTTTTTTTTATTATGCTCTGTTAGAAAAGTGTTAATTTTTCTTTTTATTTCCTTTTTAGGGGGTTCGAGCCAAAGGAGGGACAGAGGGGGGGACGAAGTCCCCTCTGTTGTCCCCAGATAGGCCAAGAAACCCTGACTGTGTCCATCTTTATGGTTTACCCTTGGGATATCTTTTAGTTTTAATAAAAAAAAAATCGACATTTAGCAACTTTGAATTTCCCTTGGAGAGCTAGAGCTCCTTCGTTCTTCTCAAAAAATGATCATTATCATACAGATTTTCCGACATTTTTAACAATTTTAAATTTTTCAAAAGAGTTTTTTTTTTTTTAATTTTAATTTCATGGATAAAAATGTCTCCTGATTAATAAAATTTTATTTATTTTCCTGTAACCATTAGCTATAGTTTTTTTTGTTACATGCATGTTGCTTTCTGGAGGCTGACTATATATATATATATATTGTAATATTCTATAATTTGGTGTCTTGCTCTGTTTCAGTGTTGTTTCTAGGATTTTTATAATTGTGTATTAGATACTAGAAAGTACTATTAAACACTGTTGAAGCTGGATTTTTTCTACAAATTTTACAAATAGCACAAACACGATATTTGTAAACAGTTAGAGGTGGAAATTGCATTTTATTAATGGTAGGAAAAACTCAATTCTCTTTTATTTTTATAACTATCATATCAGTATTAGTAAATTATTAGCCTTAATATTATAAATTTGTTTTAGAATCGTACTCTGTCTTTTCTACTTCTCTACTTCTCACAATTACTTGCATCAGCGCGAAACTAGAAAACGGATATAGGTGTCTTCAAACCTCTGAGATCAGAGGTAACTTTCCATTTTTTACTTACAATATTTTAAATACTCTAAAATCTAAAATTATATATTGATTGATTAAAAATTGAGGATGTAATGTAAAACTGATGTACCTTATACTCCACAGGTACTAGGTCTGGGAGTGAAATTGTGTGAATTAAAAACAAAGTGAGGCCGAAAAGACTAAAAAGTGCATAGTATCATTAATCACAAGTCACCTTCTACTGTTGAAAAGCTAACTAAACATTGAAATAAAAATGAAGGTGATTGTGTTGCATTGGTGTATAAAAAATTTAAACAAGTGGTACTTTAGTGCTACAATTTAAATAAAGTTTTATAAAGAACTCAGTTAAAAGAGTCTATTGTGAATGTATACTGATTCTATAATAAAATAATATTTATATTGTGACAGAATATTATAGGATTAATTATTATATAGAGATTTGATGGTATTAGTTTCTTTTAAAGCAAAGAAACCACATTTATTATTTTTTTTGAGTGAGTGAGGGAAATCTTGTTGTTGGTGGAACATGTTCAGCAAATGATAGTTTTTTTTTTGGGTAATTTTAAGGAAAGGTAAAAAATAATAATTTTTTTAAAAGCAAATTAATAAACACAAAAAAATAACATTTAGCCGGCAGGAATGCCCTGATCTCACATTATAAAGCCACAGTTTATGTTTATTTTCTTAAAAATCATCCTGTCCTTTATTTAAAAGTAGTTATAAGGCAACTACATTGATTTACTTAAAGATAAATATACATTTTTTTGTAAAAATTGATTTATTTTTATTTTCTTATTAAATGGATCATAGCTTATTCTTCCCTTATCCCCTGAGTTCATAATATTATAATTGTTAGAGTTGATGCTGCTTAAACTAAAGGTTATAATAAAAAATTCTAATTAAAGGTAAAAAATAATATTTTCATGTTATTGATTCACATTGTTTGTTTTTTTTATTCTTATTCTTTAATTCTAATTATATTTATTTTATATTTTTTTTCTGCGTGCATTGGCCCATTATCTCAATTTCCAAACCAAAATCTTCAAACACGCGTAATATTTTAATTGGGAAAAGAGGAAAACGGTGGCAGTGTTCAACGGGGTATGAGTATCTACAAGTTTAAGTGAAACCCTGGCCTCAAAGGGGTTTCCAAATTTCTCTATTATTAAGGAATATTAAGTAAGTTTATTTTTTTTTAAATTACTTATTTTTTCATATGAATTTTAGAAATTCTCTTCTTTCCTTTACTTTACCCTTTCTTATAAACCATTGAATTGTTTATTATTTATTTAATTTAATTATTAACTATTTATCATTTTATCATTCAATTAAAAAATTCTTAACATAAATGGTAGCCAAGCGTAGTTCTCGTGAGAGAGTCTACCTTTGTTGCCTGCTACCTTTTCCTTTTCCTTCCCTTTTTTTTTGTTTTTCTGGTTCTCCTTTTTTTTTTTTTTGTTTTTTCAATTAATCATATTAAGAGCATCAACTCCACACTTAGTTTAGTTTCCTAATTCGCACTTCTTGATTGTTTTTATTGGACTCTTTTGTTGTTCCACTATAGTCTACTTACTCTGATTTATAAGACACCGATGTCTCATTTCTGTTGTTAACTATTAACTTAATTAAGAATCAATTATCCCATCTATCTATTAACTATTAACTTCAATAAAGACAGAAATATCCCATCTATTAATTCCATCTATTACATATTATCCAGTATAATTTATCCTCGGGGCGTTCGATCCGAGTAATGGCGACAAATACAAGCGACGTTTCGGGCGGCGACATTTCGGGCGAGATTCGTGCGGACATAAAAACGACGGTCGAAAAAATCGAAATATCCACTTCTATCTCTACATCCATAACAGATGCATCAGGGTTTTTGGCTAGCCAACCAACAACCTTGATGACGTCTGTTACTCCGATTATGTCAATAACGTCCCAACCCACTGTAGCTGAGTCTTCGGGGGTGATGCATGTAGCTGCAACACACTCGACAGGTTCAGTATTTCCCTTGTTTACGATGTCCCCTCCAGTAGCGGCAACGGTGACACAGTTAGGTTTGCCAGCAGGAATTCCTATGAATAGACCTTTTGATGGTGGAATACAGTCAGGGATGAGTGGATCACAACCACAGATGCAGTATACACAATTTTTACCCCCACAACAGGTTCCAGTGCCTATGGGTGGTATACATCAGGGAATACAACAACCAAACCCTCAAACTCAGACACAAGATAACCCCACTATGTTACGAATATTAGATCAGAATCAACAGACCTTGGATATGGTCACACAAATGATGCAATTGATGTTAAATCAACAACAACAAAAGTCAAAGAAAATGATTCCTGTAGGAAAGTATGATCTTGAGAATGGGGAACCTTTTCCACAATTTTTGCAAAGATTTGAAGAGTATGCGCTGGCAACTTATCCTAGTTCTACGGTTGATGGATGGAGAACCTATTTGGGTTTGCACCTGGAGGGAGCCATAAAACAGGTGTATGATGTTCTCATGAAATCGAATGCAAGCTACGCTAATATAAAGAAAGAACTGACTGACTGGTTTGGTGAATATCTACAAAAGCAAACAAAATGTGACTTAAGTACTTTTAATGCAGCACAGATACTGACAGATGAAACTATTCCACTATATGCCTTGCGGTTGCAAGGACTGGCAGAGAAAGCATTCCCGGGAACAGATGTTAGTGCTATGAAGATCGTTCGAGAGAAACTAATTAAAAGTCTACCGAAATCCGTACAGGATCTAGTAAATTCACTTATAGTAGTCTGCGAATTATCTATGAAAGGTGCTCCACTTTCTTGGGAAGGTTTGGTGAAGCTGATTGACGATAATTATTCTAGAAAATGCATGGCAGATAAAACTAGTAATGACTTACAAAAGGGTAACACTCCTGTAACAATTCAACCGGAAGTTATAGATTTAACTCCGGCAGTTCCTATTAAGCCACAACAGCCAACTGGATACAATGCTCCATCAGCAGTTGGATCAGTGTGGTCGATGCCGTTACAATACTCAGGTTATTCGGTGCCCAGTAACTATACAAATAATGTTCAAACTCCAGCCGGTATGCCGTCCTTTGTTTCATCTTCGACACCGCAGTACTCAGGTACCTGTAAATATCCAACTTATGTAAACAGTTTCGCGAATCAAATTGCACAACCACCTAGGTTTCCCACTTCAGCAGGGCACTATGCAAATAATGCAGTAAATACAAATGGAAATCGTCCCCAATCAAACATGACAAATATTCAAGCAAATAGACCTTCACTTCAAAATCATCCAAATACAGGCCCAGGTCCATCTTTAATTTGTAATTATTGTAAAAAACCCGGCCATGATGTACGAGAATGTCGGTTACGACCCAAGTGTCGTTTTTGTGGAAAAAGGGGACATGTGGCGGATGAGTGCTATATTTTCAAAAATAAATGTATACGATGTGAAGTTGAAGGGCATGTAGTTCAGGATTGTCCCAACCGACGGCAGAGGACATCACAGGAAGAAGGTGCACAAGGATGTCCTATCTGTAGTGGTGAGCATTTAGGAATCAATTGCCCACAGAGGTTACAACCACAAGTGACGAAACGAGGGGGAAACTAGGACGCTCTGTGGCAATTGACCCTCCCACGGAGCCTCTAGAGGAGAAGGGTGCAATACCGAAGAATTATAAGAATTCAAAACCCCAACGACAGAGTGAAAAGAAAAATCCTGTGATGGTGGTTGATGGGTCACAACTACCAACAGTCACAATAAACAATGAGGACAAGTGTAGTCACGAGGAACCACTTCCGGAAAAGGTTTCGCAGATGGAGCCTTCTGCGCCTCCTCTGGAAGACGAATCATTAGATTTGTCGAAAAATGAATACGAGGAAATAAAACCACAAGAGAAACAAAGTTGTCCTTCTATTATTGCAGATGAATCACTCCCACATATTTTACAAATCCCTATTATTAATGAGGAACAACCCTCACTCCAAATTCCTTATGAAGATCAAAATGATCATATTATCCATATTACGAATGTCTATAATCCCACAGAGGATGCTCTAGTATTAGGAATATTTATTATAGGTTGTAAAAATAGTACACCATTGAAAGCCTTGGTGGACACTGGTGCTTCTCTGAGCCTTATCACAAATAGGACTTACGAGTTGTTGGATAAGAAAAAGTTTCCATTGCAACCTTCAACATATACGGGTGTAAAGGGTATAGGAGGAGTAGTTTTTCCTGTTAATGGTGAGATTGAATTACAATTAAAACTCTCGAATGAATTCACCACCTCATCAAATACTTTTGTGGTGGTGGATGACAACGTGACAGGATATGATGTTATCTTTGGTTATAATTTGTTGAAGAAGGATAAATTATTGCCAGATTTGGCAACAAAAGAATTAATTAGAAGAAATCAGGATGCCAATAATCTAATTACAGTGATAACAAAGGATATGAGATTAATGGAACAACATAATTTAGAGGAAATTGCTGTAGTAAGCGAGGATACAATAATTCCTCCCTATACGTGTGTGTCAGTCCCTATTGCCACATATAGTCATCTAATAGATAAAAACTCATCCATACTATTTTCTCCTACTTCTCAGGCGACTCAAAAACCAACTAATCGCTTTATTACGGATTACGCGGTGTTCCCGTATTTGGAAGTGTCTCAGGTTTATATATCATGTTTTAACCCTACAAAAAATCACATTAATCTAAGGAAGGGCTATTCTCCTGGCAAATATTCCCCTGTACATCGGCTCCATTCGAAAGATGATACTGTGGAGATTACGCAGAAGCCACAAGATAATTATGAAGAATGGACATTGGACAATCTGAGAGAAGCCTTTAAATTGGATGAGACTGAATTGTCAGAGGAACAAAAAGATCAAGTTTTGCAGCTCCTAATGAAGTACCCCCAAGCTCTCAGTTTGGGAGATTCGGACGTTGGGT
This sequence comes from Trachelipus rathkii, assembly GCA_015478945.1. Classification (NCBI taxonomy): domain Eukaryota; kingdom Metazoa; phylum Arthropoda; class Malacostraca; order Isopoda; family Trachelipodidae; genus Trachelipus; species Trachelipus rathkii. Next base: position 16,641 of record JABUQX010009633.1, on the reverse strand, counting down.
GTACTAGAATTCTTAAACACTCTATCGATACTCTCATAGATGATCCAGTGAACGAATCGGTTAGACGATTACAAGGACCAATCCTGTATGAGGTGGAGGAAGCGTGTCAAAAATTGGAGGCCGACGGAATTATCCGACGGTCCTGCTCTCCCTATTCTGCGCCAATAGTCCCAATTCGAAAACCTGATGGAACTATTAGGCTGTGTATAGATTATAGAAAATTAAATTCCATCACAAAACGAGATGCTTTTCCTATTCCCAATCTAATTGATACATTGTTTAGCTTACAAGGGATGAAGTACTTTTCTACAATTGATTTGATCAAGGGCTATTACCAAATTGAAATGGAAGAAAGCAGCATCGAAAAAACGGCGTTCTCCACTCCATTGGGCCATTGGGAATTCCTACGAATGCCTTTCGGACTTAAAAATGGACCTGCGGCATTCCAACGAGCCATGCGGCTGGCTCTAGGTCATATTCCTTGGAGCGAGGTTATGATATATTTAGATGACGTCCTAATTATTAGCGACAGTTTTGAAAAACATCTTTCCATTCTGGAAGAAGTTCTCACAGCTTTTCAGGTGGCAGATCTCAAATTAAAACCATCTAAAAGCTATCTAGTAAGAACGGAAGTAAAGTTTCTAGGTCATATAATATCAAGCCAAGGATTAAAACCATTACAACTTAAAATTGAAGGTATTCTAAACTTTCCTGAACCAAAAACCACTCGCCAGGTCAGACAGTTCATGGGAATGGTAAATTTTTACCGAAGGTATATCCCAAATTGTTCGGTGATCGCCAAGCCATTGTTTGATTTGTTGAAACACCAGAGAAATGTCCCTTGGACTGAAAAATGCCAACAAGCTTTTGAGGAGCTAAAACGGATATTAACTTCCCCGCCATTATTATCATATCCCGATAGGTCTGAGAAAGCTGCTCCATTATTGCTCCATACTGATGCCTCTGGAACAGGTGCTGGAGCATGCCTTAGTCAGGTGCAAGGTGGAGAAAAGAAGCCCATTTCCTATATTTCCACTGTTTTCTCCAAAGCACAACGTGGGTACAGTACCACCGAGAGAGAACTTGCAGCTGTTCGATGGGCTGTTCGATCTTTAAAACCCTTTTTGTATAATATAAAAGTCCTTATCTTCACGGATCATAAGCCCTTACTATTTTTGCAAAATATGCCATTGGTTAATCAGAGAGTCGCTAGAACTCTAGAAGAATTAAATGACATCGACTATGACTTATGTTATGTTCCAGGTAAGGATAACATAGTTGCAGATGCGTTATCCCGAACTCCATTCCAACTACCAGTGGAACAACCAGATGAAATGCATTCGGCAGAGCCGCCGGATGGATTTAATGAAATAACAATGCCTGGTGGCGGAGATTCTTTATTTATGTGTTTCTCCGAATATTTGAAGAATGAAGGCATGGAAGAATCACATTTACAGATCAGAGTTAAGGTTATCGATGAATTATTAAATAACAGGAGTAAATATAATCTTCCAGTTGGCAAGACCAAAGAAGCAAATCAAGTATTAAAACAGCTACAATTAACAAAACATTCGGGACAATTACCTTTTGTCCATAGCATAGATGCTTTTACGGATCTTTATAAGCGAAGAGTGTTGGTTTACTATAGTAAGACCCATCCCTTGGTTTTTGGAAACCCAAACCATGGAGGGGTGTGCTATTTGTTTTGTAAAAGTGGAGTGCATTATAACCTACTACACTTGGTTAAGAGTTATGATATTCCTAATTCCGCAAGGGGAGCGTTGTGTACCATTGAAATTGAAACTATAGAAGAGGTGAACTTGGAAAATTCAGAAATGATCACGTTTGATGACTCTGGTGAGAACGATATTGCAAACTTGTTTGAAATGTTTGACTTCCCCGCGAAGTGGGTTGAGTTTGGTGGGGAGGAAGCTGCTATTAAGGAAGGCACTACAAATTTATTCACAGAAGTTGATGAAAGCAAAAACAGAAGTAACAACTCATCAAAATTGTTGTATTTTCGAAATTTTTCTATGATAACGACTTCCCAGGATTCGGTAGAGGTGTTAATGGATCATATTAGACAGTGTCAAGCAAATGATCCTTTACTGAAACGATTAAAGAATGCACTTCTGCGGCAGCAGGCTTTTCTGGGACCATTAAAAATATTTAAATTTTCTAAGAATTTTTTATCCATAATCGATAACAATATCATCCATAAAAATAGGAATGATCAATATCATTACGTAGTATCCTTTTCTTTCGCGGTTCAAGTGGCTATAATAAACCACCATGAATTTGTACATGTGGGTCAAGGAAAGCTTTACGCTTTATTAGAAAGAATAATCTGGCACCCAAAATTAAGGGATGTGTGCCGTGACATTTCCCGGTCCTGTTACAAGTGTCAGGTAGCAAAGATCTCTAATATATATCATGCTCCGCCTACGCTAAAAATTAATACAAGATACCCATTCGAGTTGGTGGCTGTTGATTTGTTGCAGTTGCCAAAATCAGCCAAAGGAAACAATTACGCCTTTGTGTTAATAGATCATTATAGCAAATGGATAGCGGCGGTTCCCATTCGTACAAAGCATACATCATTAGTAACTGTAGCATTGCAACACGTTCTGCAGTACTTACCAATAATTCCATCTCGTTTATTGTCAGATAACGCCAGAGAATTTAGAGGTCCAGAATTTGAAGAATTCTTGCACAATAAGGGTATTAAACACATTTATGCCACTCCATATAACCCCTCATCTAACGGTATTACTGAGAGAGTTAACCGCACTTTACTTCAATATCTTAGGATATCCTTAACAAGTTCAAATCTCTGGGATGTACAGTTGCCTCAAGTGGTCTTAACATACAACCATTTGGTGCATGCCGCCACAGCTAAAACTCCATCAGAAATAATATACCAAGAGGCTCATGATCAGCGACCTAGACTCCCTTGGACAAAATTTGATAGGTATTGGAATGAAGGACACATAAACTTCTCTCCTTTTTATCAGGATCAGTTGGTGGCGCTGAAGTTGCAGCTGCCCGGGGATTTAACAGCAAATAAATTTAAAGACCGTTATCAAGGCCCAATGAGGATTATTAAAGTTAACTCCAATAATGTTACATATGTTATAGAATCCCTGGAAACTAAAAGAAGGTATAAAGTACATCATCGACAGTTGAAGAGGTGGTTTATTCCTCCCAAATACTTAAGTGACAATACATGGTTTCAGGATCTTCTCACAAACAGAACTCCTATAGAGGAAGTTCCGGAGACCAGCAATGACGAGTCGGTGACTTCAACCCCTCAAGCTGCAGACAAGGAAAGCCAGAGTGAAAAGGAACTCTTTGATGAGTTCGAAGATTCAGATGATGATGATGATGATTTTTTGGGATTCCCTGATTCAGAAGAAGGGAGGGAACTCACACGGATGATCTTGTGCAATGTTGAGAAAAGTTTACTCCTAAACAGACAGGCTAGATATGAATTGGAACAAGTAAGTATTTTACCTTCTATTTTATTACCCACTCTTCCTCCTAATATTCCTTTTTCCTCTGTCCCTTCTATTCCTATTATCTCTCCAGTCTCCAATTTTACTCCTTCAGTCTACTCTCTTGGTCTTCCTAGTGAACTTTCTTCTTATAATCTTGCATCTCTCTTTAATATAATTACTTCTCCATATTCGAATCAATCTTTCCATTCGCCAAACTTTTCTGAACTGTCCAACCTCTCGAACATATCTTTACCTATTTCTGAAACTTCTACTTCACCTAACTTACTCTCTTATACCCCTCTTTATATTACAGATCAACGAAATCAGATGGTCCCATATAGATATGCCAGAAGATTGTCGTGTGAGGATCTCCAAAAGAAACTGCTCTTCATAAACTCTCCATTGAGAGAGGTCGAACGAGTCGGACTTGTGTCTGAAGAAAACGGAGAAGTTTCCGAGGCAGTGGCCATTCTGAATGTATCAACACCTAGATCGGCGATTTCTTCAGAAGAAAGAATGGAAACATCCCCACATCTAGAGAAGAAGGAAAGTGACGAATTAATCACAGAAACAGGTCAGACCGAAGAAAGTTCTGGAGATTACATAGCCTCTCGTACAAGAATGAGAAGTGTCGGAAGATCTAGCGAAATGCCGTGGATCCAACCAAGGATATTAGAAAGAAAACGGTATCCACCTCGTCAATAAAAGGAAATCTATATATATATATATTGTAGTGGTTAGTGATAAAAGATAGTTGTTAACTAATTAAAAGATAAAAGAATTGCATTGTTTATATTGTTGTCATTTGTTATGTTGTGATACCATAATAAATTAGTATTGAAGAGAAATAATATCTGGCATTCTTGTGTTTTAATTGCGCGCGTCGTATTAAAAATCTCGGAAAGAACGCCTGAACCGTTATAAAATAAAAACCTTTATCCATATTAAAATAAATCTCCAATTTCTAGAATTAATTAATATAAAATCTATTGTTTAAAATTATCCTTTTTTTATTTTTCTAAATATATTATATCGTTCCAGGTATTATTTCTGGGACATTCGTGGGTCTCCCATATGGAGTCCGCCTACGAACCTACTCTAAACAATCCAGGCCATCATCAGGTAAAGTTTGTACGAGCATTAGTGCCTCGTTTTGAAGATCTGCCTCGAGTTATTGATAGCGGAATTGCCTCAGATACAACTGATGTGCTGGTATTCTCATTGTACAGGATGGCCTACACCTTGGTACAATGGAGGCAACCTCGTTCACGTTCAGAAAGACGAAGAGATACTTATGCGGTATCTCTTCCTAATATTAACTTTAGAGCGGAAGATGCTATTACTCCAATCAATGAAATAATTGCGGCAGTCAAGACCCGATGCTAGAGTTTATTTGGTAATTCCAACCTTGCCTGATCTCCCCTATTACAATTACCATCGCCACGTAGCTTATGCTCCTTCAGAAGTCAGAGATTGGTATAAGCATGAACTACCTAGAACATCGGCAAGGGAGCTAAATGAGGATTCAGTCCTTGTGTATAATGAATTGATGCGCCTACATTCTGCAGAAATTAGATGGCCTGGAAAGCACACTTTATCCATATCAGAGGCTCTTAAATTTATGGGAAGTAGGACAACGAAACAACTAGAGTCATTGTTGGATATGGACAATGAGATTTATTCACTGGGACCAAGAGGATTTCTTGTAGATGGAGTTCATCCTTCTAAAGACTTGACAAATGCATTCTGGGAGATGTTGTATGAATACCATATACTGGACTATGGTCGTCGACCACGATCTGCATTGTTTCCATCAAGGAAGATTCGGAACTACCATAAATAAGTTGAAGATTAAGAAACTTTTAATTTTCAATTTCGTTACCAGTGGGTATTTTTGTGTCAAAGTACGATGGCAGAATGAGCCACCCAGAGGTGTCTGCCATTTACCGCTTAGCTTATAGCTCCTCCAGTAGCAACAGAGGTTCCGGTCACTGTGTCTTCCGTTGTTTCTTCTTCGTCGGCAAGTGTTCCAGTCTCTATTCGTGCCTCTGAGGCTGTTCCAACAGCTACTACATCTACATTCCAAGATGTACCTCTCTTTTCCAGCAGTCCCTCTTCCTTAAGACAACCCAGGTGTGGACATTGTGATTTGTCTGCCGTAACGGTGACAAACCAACCATCTACATCTGAAACTACTTTCACCATAAATCCACCCTTTCCTGAGTGGAGTTTGTCTGTGCCACCTCCATCCTTACCTACAATACCCAAGCTTCCAACGCCGGTCTATCAAGCTGTAGAAAGCTCGTGGACCCGAAAAAGACCTTTGGAGGTTACCACCCCAGCTGGTGGTAAAAGGCCTGTCCAAATACCTTATCCACCGGTATTGCAAGGGATGAGATTTGATATGCATGATCTCGCCCAGGGACAATTTGACCAATTTATGGCTTATTTCAAAGCTTTATTGCACGTATCTGAAAGCAGCGTGGGATGGGTTGGGATGTTGAGGAAGGATTCTTGAGGCATTTTCTTGAAACCATGAAAGAGAATATAGTGATTGATGAAGTTTTTCCTTTCTTTTTCAGCACTCCCTTCTTCCTAACACTCTGTGCTTGTTGCAGTTTTTCTATAATTTGGTGTCTTGCTCTGTTTCAGTGTTGTTTCTAGGATTTTTATAATTGTGTATTAGATACTAGAAAGTACTATTAAACACTGTTGAAGCTGGATTTTTTTCTACAAATTCTACAAATAGCACAAACACGATATTTGTAAACAGTTAGAGGTGGAAATTGCATTTTATTAATGGTAGGAAAAACTCAATTCTCTTTTATTTTTATAACTATCATATCAGTATTAGTAAATTATTAGCCTTAATATTATAAATTTGTTTTAGAATCGTACTCTGTCTTTTCTACTTCTCTACTTCTCACAATTACTTGCATCAGCGCGAAACTAGAAAACGGATATAGGTGTCTTCAAACCTCTGAGATCAGAGGTAACTTTCCATTTTTTACTTACAATATTTTAAATACTCTAAAATCTAAAATTATATATTGATTGATTAAAAATTGAAGATGTAATATAAAACTGATGTACCTTATACTCCACAGGAACTAGGTGCGGGAGTTATTTCAAGTGAAATTAATTACAGATACTAGGTCTGGGAGTGAAATTGTGTGAATTAAAAACAAACTGAGGCCGAAAAGACTAAAAAGTGCATAGTATCATTAATCACAAGTCACCTTTTACTGTTGAAAAGCCAACAAAACATTGAACTAAAAATGAAGGTGATTGTGTTGCATTAGTGTATAAAAAAACAAGTGGTACTTTAGTGCTACAATTTAAATAAAGTTTTATAAAGAACTCAGTTAAAAGAGTCTATTGTGAATATATACTGATTCTATGAAAAAAATAATATTTATATTGTGTCAGAATATTATAGGATTAATCATTATACAGAGATTTGATGGTATTGGTTTCTTTTAAAGCAAAGAAACCACATTTATTATTTTTTTTGAGTGAGTGAGGGAAATCTTGTTGTTGGTGGAACATGTTCAGCAAATGATAGTTTTTTTTTTTGGGTAATTTTAAGGAAAGGTAAAAATAATAATTTTTTTTAAAGCAAATTAATAAACACAAAAGTAACAAAAATAACATTTAGTCGGCAGGAATGCCTTGATATTACATTATAAAGCCACAGTTTATGTTTATTTTCTTAAAAATCATCCTGTTCTTTATTTAAAAGTAGTTATAAGGCAACTACATTGATTTACTTAAAGATAAATATACATTTTTTTGTAAAAATTGATTTATTTTATTAAATTACATAATAGTTCATAGCTTATTCTTCCCTTATCCCCTGAGTTCATATTATAAATGTTAGAGTTGATGCTGCTTAAACTAAAGGTCATAATAAAAATTCTAATTAAAGGTAAAATAATATTTTCATGTTATTGATTCACATTTTTTTTATTCTTATTCTTTATTCAATTCCATATAGGCATATTTTTTTGGAGTACATTGGCCATTATCCTCTAAACTTTCAAACCAAAATTCATCAGAGTGGCTGTATTTATGGGGAAAAAGAAGAGGCATTTGGATTAGTCGGGGTTCTGGTATCACCAGGTTTTTAGTGGCCCTGGCCTCAAGGGTTTCTAATTTCTCTAACCATTAGGATATTACTAGTAAGTTTATTCTTTTCTTTTTAAATTACTTATATTTTCATATGATTTTAGAATTCTCTTTCTTTCCTTTACTTTACTTTTTCTTATAAACTCATTTAGTGTTTATTATTTATTTATTTTAATTATTAACTATTTATCATTTTATCATTCAATAGTAAAATTTCTAAAAATACATATCTCACTATCCCAATATTTGTGATGAACCCTCTTGAAAGGTAAAAAATCTTAAAAATTTTACAAATCATACGACACCACTACAATATGCTCACAATCACGATGCTGATATGCCGAAACTGATTGCAATTTTGGAATCTGCATCCAGTAGTAATCAATTTAGGAAACTCCGTCCAGAAATTTCATGTTTGCGGAGTGTTATATACAAGTAATAAAAAACAAAAAAGGAAGTAAATAACTATTTCTTACCTATAGCAAACCATTTCACATATTAAAAATCAAAAATTAAATGAAAAATGAAAAGGTTACGTAGTTAAAGATATTAAACCATACACTTCATTTGAATAAGCTCTAAAGTTAAAATGACAACATTAGACAGTTCTCCATTTTCAGGGGTTAACCTATTTCTTGTGGCTTCACAAATATGTATTTCCTCCTGTTCTAAATCTTCTTTCACTTTCGACTGATGACGGTGGAGCTGAAGGTATTTTTATTACTAGTTTTTCAAATTCATAAAACTATTTCCAGTGTTTTTCCACCAATTTGAAGGGAATATCATTATCTTCACTGGTCAAAGTAGGAAAACTTATATATTTGTTTATATTTTCTTGATGTAATTCCGTGTGTAGCCTTTTACTTTTATGCATAATAATAACTAAGTCCAGAAGAATGGGACTTTCCTTTTCCACTCTAACTGCTTTTATGTATGACAATTTTGATGCCACAATTTCTTTGAAACAATCCTTAAAGAAGTGAAAATGGACCTTCAGCTTCACTTTCCCCACTAAAAATCATCGTCAGCAGAAGAGTCAGGAGCTAAATTTTCATGCATTTCTTTCCATGCCTCAATGACCATATTTTTTTTTTTTTACTGATTATTCGTTCATGTTGTTGATGAAACTTGAATCGCAGATCTACAAAGTAGCTACACACACAAAGATTTGTCACATAGAAACTTGAAAGTCTTTTTTTCTACTGATTTCTTATGCTCTTCAACGAGTGTAATTATTACACTGACTTTTGCTTTTATATGCCCCTTATTTAAAATAGATTTATTGCTGAAATGGAAGGATCACTTAGGCGACTGTTACTTCACGTTTAATGCTTGTTTTAGTGATATTGTCAAATGGCTCAAGTAAATGGAATAATTTTTCCACTGAAAATCAGTCAACATTTTTTGATTGCATTCAGTAGCGTATATGGATAGTCTAACTTTTTGTTCAAACAACCTTTTAAGCATATCATAAGTTCTGTTCCAGCGTGTAGAAACGTCTTGAATGACATTATAATTTATGCTGTTTGGGCATTCAGCTGCATCTGTAAAGTTTTTAAAAGCTTTTCAGCTGCCGTTGCTGAATGGTGAAAATGAGAGGATATGCTTCTGGAAGTAAATAAAATATCTTTAACAGATTTCTGACATATCTTAGATAAAATTTGAATGCATAAGTTGCAACATGTGGAATAAAACATGAAGGTGATAGCAAGCCACTCTTCCTTATACCAGCTACCCTGTTTGGTCCATTATCGTATCACTAAATGAATTTATTTTTAGAATATTGAAGAAAAAATGTCAAGAACCCTTGGATCGACAGAGCCGACAAGGGAATTTTTAACCTATTGGCTACAAGGTGGCTATATTTTATTTTTGGGAAGAAATAGTTTCTAAAATTTCAATTTTAATTGAAATAACTTTCCCCTTATATTGGCGTTATTTATTGTTAATAAACATAATATTACGGCCCCAATTCGCAGAAGCCCGAATACCACCGAATGCCGGTATTGTGTATAGGCCGATCTAGGAATACACGAATATTCTGCGGCATTACTAATATATATATATATATATATATATATAGCCTAGAGAGCTAAATCTTCTTTCTGACTGTTAAAATATTACAGCACCTGAAACAATCAGGTAAAGGGGCCCATAATTGCGAAGAGCAAACAAGCGAAATAATAAATGTAATATGAAAAATACATAATTTACACAACATATATATATATACTTATATATATACTTATATATATATATATATATATATGCTATATACACCTATAACAAAATTCAGCTTGCCTGTATATATATATATGCTATATAATTAAAGATGATGCCCTGATATTTGGTGTTGATGGGACCTAGCGAAGTATAAAAAAATATCTGGCATCATTTCCTTTTTGACATTTGAATTTTTGGAAAAGTACAAGGGAAATATATTTTTTTCTGCTCAAATCATCCAGTCAACATGAAGACCACCACAAGCTGTATAGTCGGGTGAGATGATACATCTTTTTATAGAATAATTTTTTTGTATAGCTACTCAAAGAAAATTTACCCAGGTACCAAACTTATGTTTTTTTTTTGGAGAATTTTGACTTACAAAGGTAATCCAGGAAACTATTGAATACAAAGTATAAGTAGAGTATGTGCCTCTCCACAGACTACATATGATCTGCCCTGAATATTTCATCTGTAACTTAGTCCGAACAAAGAAAATTATCGCAATTTCTACTCTGTTCAAAATCAAAAAAGTGGGTTGAGATGGACAACGCCAGGAGTCCAAAATTCAAAAATCGAAAAATCCTCTTTGAATATTGTAGGTATGGACCTATCTATGCATGTTTCAAGTTTGAAGTCATTTTGTGAAGAATTACTGGGGGAGTTGATCTGAAAAATGTGCCAAAACATGGGTTTTTTGAAAAATTAGAAAATTCCGAAGAATAACTACAGTCACAGGAACATACCCGAAAACAACGTTTTAAGAGGGCAAAAAAGCTGATTTGAAGATTGTTTATAGGGTCAAAATCATTTCAGAGAAATTCAGAATTTTATGTCCACTTTTAGGGAGATTGAAAATTGGGGTGCCCTTAGAAATAGTTGCTCCCTGAAGAAGGCCTTTGGTTTTTATAACATAACAGAGAACAGTGCCGGGAAACTTTGAAAAAACAAATAATTAAGGTATTAGATAACAAAAACATTAAGTTAGAAAAATGCAGAGGTCAAGGCTATGATGGAGGAGCAAATATGCGAAGGAAATATTCAGGACTTCAGGCTCGTATATAAAAAATTGTTCCAAATGCAGAATACACATTCATTGTGCAGCTCATAATTTAATTTAAATTCTTAATGATTCTGTAAAAGATATAATGTCTCTTCAAAATTTTAGGACAAACTGGAAAAAGTATATGTATATTTCGGTTCTAGTACTACAGCTGTGGTGGCAAAAGAGGTAACAGCTGTTCAACAAATAACGAAGATGCATCACAAAAACACTAAGAAATTGTGTGTCATCCAAGTATGATTTCTTACTAGCAATAAAAAACAATTTCAAAAGTATTTTACTTGGTTCTTATCTCAAGTGATATTTATGAGTGAAGTCAAGTGAAAAGAAACGAAAAGAGTACCAGTCTCAAGGAGCAGTTAGAAATTTTCGGAGTTTCTTCTCTGTGTCTTGTGTTTCAAAGTGTATTGGAAAGCATCAATGTTGTTTCAAAAATACGAAGTCCAAATACAGATCTTCAGAAAGCTACCTTCCCTATTGGGACAAGCAAAATCAAACTTTTGTGAGCTAAGACAGATTTGAAGATGTAGTGAGAGAAACTACGATTGGCACATCATTGGAACATTGAGTAAAAAGTACTTTAGACGTCAAATACAGATTAAAAGGTTTTTTGATGAGCTTTTATCTCATGAAAGAATTGAAGACCTATTGAAAGCCTTTAGAATAAGGGTTTTCAAAAAATCTCTTGATATATTAAATGAACGAATATTTAAAACTAGTTTCAAAGTAGTGAACAAATATTACAATAGAGTTACTGTTTTTACTAAATATAATAATTAGAAAATGAAGTTGTTAAAAGGCAGATATAGGTACAGAAAAATGTTAGATTTCTTAGGTTTATGAACAATTAATCACCTTCAAAAAATTAATTACTACAAAAGTTAAAAATGAAATGGTAAATATTAAAACTTAGCAAACTTTTTATTCTTAGAAAACAGCTGTAGCAAGTAGCTTACCAGACTTATGTACAGCAGTTCAGTTGTATTTGACGTTACCAGTAACATCTGCAATAGCTGAAAGGTCGTTTTCAAAGCTCAAGTTAATAAAAACTTTTTTACTTTTTTAAGGAACAATATGACACAAACAAGGCTAAGTGCATTGGCTTTATTAAGCATTGAAAATGAAACATGTCGTACTCTTGATTTGATAGAAGTGGTTAATAAATTCATGGCAATGAGCCAAAAACGTTTTGGTAAACTATAAATCATTCATCCTTTCGAATATTTTGACAAGCCGAGAACAGATATACACAATTTTGGTATGTTAACATTTTTATTCTATATTTTTTTATATATATATATATATATATATATATATATATATATATCTATATATACATATATATATATATATATATACTATATATATATATATATATATATATATATACTCTATATCATTAACTAGTCAAATACTCATTTTTGGAGGACTTAGAAATTAGATATTTAAACAAATATTGATAACTTAGCATTTTGGAACAGAATACAAAAGATGTTTGAGAATTTTTATTAAATTACATGCAAAAAAAGTGAAAAGTCTTTTCAATACACATGTTTTTCCCTTTTAAGAATTGTTTACACTCATTTTTATATTCTTTCATGAGGCGTATTACTTTTATTACAGTGTATCTGGAACTTTCTCCAATAAAAGGAATTTTATAATCTGATAAATAACATATAAGCCATATATGTACTGTAGCAACCTTATAACTATATATATATATATATATATATAATATATGTATAGCAACTAATAACTTTATCTCTCTTTCTTCTATATATATATATATAACCAACATATGCATAACTATATATATAACAATAACTCTCATATACTCATATATGGTCAAGGGGAACCCCATTTCCACTTTGGCGGAGGCCCTTTGACTCTGAATTACGCCACTGCATATATATACCTGCATATATACATATACTCCCTCCTGCTGCTATACTATATATATATATATATATATATACTGCTGCTGCTTTCAGGGGTTACACTTTCTGGAAAGTCGGGAAGGTCAGGGGAAAGTCGGAAAAAAAAAGTGGTCAGGGAAAGTCAAGGGAAACGCTTTCTGATACTGCTAAAAGAGATCAGGAAATTTTAAAATTTTTAAAACTTTTATGAAGAAGATCCATGGACCAAGTTGCATTTTTTGATATAGTTTTTTTCTTACTGTATAATTGTGGAATAAGATGTATTTGATAAGTGAATGTGAATGAAAAAGATGGGCGAGGAATGACATTCCATAATATCACTTCTATCCTGTTTCTTTTTATTTTAGTTCACTATTACCTACTATTCTTCCTATTCTGTTCGTAAGAAGTTGTTCCCAAGTTCATCCTTTCAATTGAAGGTGATTGATTTTTTATATGGATGTGTTTTAGACTGTATGATTTATGAAGACTTAATCTGTTTATATCTTTTTCTTTTCAGCTTTTTAGGGATTTATATACTTTTTACGAGATGTATTTTTTGAGGTTTGACAGAAGTGATTTTGGATTTTATTTTGGTTGAAGATTTTTTGTATTTTATTTATAAAATGACTTCAAGCAAAAACTTAACTTCGCGACCAGTGGTTGGACGTCAAGCTGAACCCACAGTTTATCAAATTGGTTGGGTAAAGGACACCAATGGTTCAAAGGCATACTGTAAAGTATGTAAAAAGATTTTTGATCTATCTAACATGAGGACGCCAAGCCCAGGGTTTCTACATTCGAAGGGAAACTCATTTGGTTGAAATCAAAGAAACTCGACCAGGATAATCATCATTGAAAAACTTTTTCGTTGTGTGTTCTAATAATGCATATATTAGTGAAAGTGTGTGCGCTGAAAATTATGCCATTCCAACTTCTACTAATCATTCTCAACCGATTGTAAATGACCCTGAGTGTTCCATTAATGCTAAAACCAGTTTATCAATCAGTTTCTTCTTTTTGCATTAAAGATGATGTTGCAGGACTGAAATACCACTTTACTTGGGCATCAAGGTGGTGGATGATAAAATGTCTTTAAATTCGTACTTGTGTGCAGATATAAGGGAAACATTAAATTAATGCCAGATAGTGCTAATAACTAAATTTTAAAATAGGTCCGATGAAATGGAAATATCAACGATTAACCATATGGACTTGCTCCCTATTTTCAAGAAAGCAAAAGCACAATACACACTTTCTACTTTGCAGTGAAGCTCATTCTACCCTTGAGATTAAAATTAAAAATATTTTGGATGGTGACTGTCTTTTTAAGAGACTTGATTAGTTTTTTTCTTCTATAGTACCTGGGGAATCAATATTTATGGAATTGTGGCAATTATTAAATTAGGACTGATGTTTCGCATGGAAATGTGACAGTGGAAGGAGGGTTTTTCATAAATTAGGCAATTTGGTGGAGAATCTGAAGGCTTTATTCTGATTTCTCCAGAACAGTGCACAATACTGAATAATCTCATGAAGTATTCATAAGGATTCCTATCACTTCAAAAGAAAATGTTGACAAATGTAAGAGCTGCCCATAGGGGAGATATGAAGAACATCTCAAGAGTCAAAAAGAAAAAGAAGAGAATAAAAAGGTTGAAAAAGAAAGAAAATTAGCCATACATTTCTACAAACTTGAAGATTATCCATACAGATCTATAAACTTGAAGCTTTGACAGAAGAAGACGCTATAAAATCAAAAATTCAGATGCTTCAGAAGAAAAAGTTAACCTAAATCTCCCCATACTCCATACTCCATATATATATATATATATACCACGCTCTGTCTCTCTCTCTATGTATATATATATATATATATATATATATAACTGCTAACTATTCTTCTGCTAATATTAAAAAGCCAGCATATATATATATATATCTTTACTATATATATATATATATATATGTATATCATATACTTTATATATATATATAACAACTTATAATATATGTAACTTATGAAACATATGTCTACTTTTTATACAGTATGTAGACATATTTAATGCACCAACTTATATATATATATATATATATATATGCTATACTGCTGTATAATATATATATATATCATATATATATATATACTCATGCTATTATTATTTCTTTTTATTTTCAAAAACTAATAAAATTGGAAAGTTCTTAAAAGTTAAATATAACATTCCTTTACCATTTTGGTCATCAGTGATTTACAAATAAACGTGCACTGACTGTGATACCACCTCGATAGGGAAAGTCTGTCTTTTTACTGATTTAGGGTCGGCTCCTTTGGACAGTCTATTTTTAGTCTTCAAACTAGATTGCTTTCCATAATTGATCCTTACACACTTTTACTTGATTATGTAATAGCGATGCACATAATATCCCACTTTGACTATGTCAGAGTTTCAGTCATATTGCAAGTCATTAACTCTGACCTTAGTGCTTTTCAGATTCCATCTCTTTAGCCATAGTATGTTTAAAATTGATAGAAAATGTTTGTCTGAAATGTTAATAAAATAGGTATGTAAATTGTAAATTAACTGTTAAACAGATCTTATAACATACAATATATAAATGCCATTCAAACACTGAATCTATACTACTGCCTTAAATTCTTATATTAGTATAGCATTTTCAAACTGTGTTTTACTAGTGTATTTTATTATAGAGTGCCTTCAACAATTTTATAACTTTAATGTCCTAAAGAAAAACGTTGTTTTTATTTTGCTTTTATTATATTACTAAATAAAATGTAATATAATAAAATGTTAATACAAATATAAATTTATTGAATTTCTAAATCTAATATGTGAATATTTACAGAAAATTCTCAATTAGGGATGAGATTTCAACCCACATCTCTCTATGGTGCTTCACTTATTTTAGTTGAATCCTATCCCAATAACCTTATATAAACCCTTTAATCATTTTCAGATCTTTTCTGACAGTGGAACAAATATTGCTTCTCCATTTAGCATTAAAATTGAAGAATTAGATGAAACTGTATCTATAAAGTCAGAGTTGAGAGAAATAAAGAAGGAATCCATGTTAGACGAAGAGCAGGTCATCAATGATGTCATTAAACCTGAAATGATTGGGAATAAGTCAAGCCCTCAACACGGGAAGGTATTTTAATTCATTTCTCCTATTATTTTTTACTCAAGTTAGAAACAAGAAAGAGGTGATTAAGAGTGCAGGCAACATTACTTTTCTTTATCATCATCATTATTATTTCCCCAGATTGGGAATTAGATGTGCAACAAACACCAAAAATAGAAAAGTTAGCAGAAGAATATGACGTAACTCAAACTACCCTCTACCATATGTCCTCCTTACCCTTAAGTGAGAGTTCTTTCTAGTAAAAAAAAAAATCCAGCCTAGGGCTTCACAAGACCGAGACAGACTCTCACTTTGGTATCTCGTCAATGTAAGGGTTCATCTTTTGGGCCAGGTTAACAACCATACCCCTCTCACCAAAACCCCGCTATTCACTCTTATTATGCACTTTTCACCTCTACCAAACTCACATTCCCGCTTTCTTCAGACATTTCCTTTGACGCAATCACTTTTTGTAGCTGGTCTGAGCCGATTGATTTCCGCACTCACCATTGGCATACGTCCGATTATCATCCATACGGCTGCAGGACCAAAACTAACTTGATACTCTGTCTTTGTTTCTCATTTAAACCTTTCTTCACAACACACAACTCCTAATGACATAAGTTCATTCCGCATTTTTGTCAATTCTTCCCTCACACCCAACACGCCTAAT
>JABUQX010009632.1:55000-63317 GCA_015478945.1 Trachelipus rathkii | reverse complement strand
GATGCAATTGCACATGCCGTTTTGCAGAGTTTGAAAGGTCTGATGTATCCATCGGGTCCAGGTGTCTGGTTGTGAGTGTTTTTGTCATCTTTTTGAAAGCCCCCTTACTTTGACAGTATACATAATATACGTATAGTAATAGTATATATATGATATATGAGAGCCCTTATGAATTCCTACTAGTAGCCTTCTATTACTACCTCATACTACATGAATAGTTACATATACTAGTAGAGCCCTATTTTTATCATAATAACTATCTAATTCATATACACATACTATACTACAACGTAACCTACACTCACTCCACACTATACCTATATTCACGCCACTCGCGTCAGTCCTCCTTCACCTACCTGCGGTTTAATCACCTCTAAATCTTATCAATAATATAATATTATATATAATATATAATATATAACTATATAGCTAGATATTGAAAATCGCGCGTCCGTCCCGAACGCCATGCCACACCACGTTTCTTCATACATTCATACGAATGCCATTACCGTATCCGCTCAGTCGCCCTCAGACAAAATACGCAATCATCCTTTCAATCGGCGCGGTTAGGCGAATGCGCGTAGAGATAAATTGATGTGGCACATCATCCGCATTATGCGGGATCGGATACACTGCTATGACTAGCGTGATGTGAGTGTGTTTTAATATATAGGGTATATACCTTACTAACCTATATAATATATAAGCTATATAATATAATGATTAAAATTTATTTATTAATTTATCATACTAATTAAATATATTAATAAGAAATAAAATAAAATAATTAATTATATCATATATAATAATATATTATATATTATATATATGAAATTAATAAAATATCTCAGAATTATGCTTCCGTTCGGGTCCGATTATGCTAGAGGTAATAGAATTACCGATAAGAGAAAAACTAGTCGATTACCTAAAAAAATAGGGCACTTTCCCGTTGAGGATTGGCGAATTTAAAAACAGACTATGTTTATGAACGCCTCTGAATCTTACTATAGGTGCCTGCTACGAAGCTGGCAGCATAGCTCGGGTGTGACGTGAAACTCGTCAGCATCTGCACCGACCCTTGCGCTCGCAACTTTCGCTGCACAACGAGTGCCATGCATCTCGCATGAATTTTGTGGAGAAAGTCATCTCGATAAGGGCAGAAAAATCCAGACTCAATTTCGGTTATCTTTCGTTGGGGGACGCAACATCTTTCTTTCTATCACGAGCTACTATTCCATGTATCCTCGTGCCGGAAACTCCGCATGGCTCTGCTGTTTTCAAAAACTGTATTGCATAAATCTTCCTCTCTTCTAACAGCTCCGACGTCTTCATAGCGCGGCTTAACTGCGAAAACTCACCTGCATATGAGATTTGCGTCTAGATAGGCTTGAAGGGATAATAAATGCGGGGGATGAAAATAAATTTTATGTGATTTTAATTTTCCGACGTCCCCTCGCTTGAAATAGGAGCACCAGAGACCGAAGGATGAGTGAGTAAGCGGTATAAAAAAAAAAAGAAAAAAAAAAAAAAAAAAAAAAAAAAAAAAAAAAAAAAAAAAAAAAAAAAAAAAAAAAGAGAAAAAAACAAAAAAAAAAAAAAAAAAAAAAAAAATAATAAAAAAAAACATTAGATTCTCATATTCTTGCTCATCGAAAAAAGTGGCAGGTTTGTACGTTAGTCTTATGATTGGTGAGTATTTTTTAGACCAATCCTAGGGCATAGGGCAACAAATTAGAGTAGTTAATTGCCAATGGTAGTTGTTCGTATATTGAAGAATAATAAAGTAAATAAATTAATTAATATATGAATAAATAATAGTAACTTTTAATATTATATAATTGAGCGGGCACATATTAATATAATAATTTATAATATATTACATCGTAAGACCCCCGTTTGATTTAAAGTTAGTTTCGAAAGGCCTTATTACAATTTTCATGTTGAAGGAGAATCAAACTGCCTTTTATCTTCCTATCTCTGCACTATGAAGTCAAAGGTGACGACTAAAATTTATTCAAATCTCACTTAAAAAAAACAAAACGTCTTATTTCATATCTTAAAAAAAACACAAAAAAAAAAAAATAAAGTCCTATATTTTATTTTTGAGATACTCTTGCATTTATTCTTAAAAATTTATTGTTATTAGACTCGTATCAATACCTGTTCCTAACCCCATGAATATGTTCTGTTATGTAACCGAGTACAATAACAGAGAGTAATAACAAGATATTACATTTACTACGAATTGATTTTACAGAAAATCTTTGAAATTTTCAGAATACGTGGTAAATATTAATAAATATAAGAACAAATCTTTTTTTTATTCATGCCATACATATGTTTAATGTAATTTTTAAAATTAGGCGTCGCTTTTCTTTATTGGTTTTCTGATAGAAGGGAGGACGCTTCATCTTAACTGGGCCGTTTTTAAAGACATTATCTCACACTTTACTCTTGTAATCTTTATTATTAATTATTAATGAGTCATATTTTGTATAGAAATACTCATCATATTCTGACTCATCACTAATTATTAGACGGAATCTCGTTCAATTATTCATCTAAATCATACTCTCCCACATCTGATATACTATACTTAATGCAATCATCTATCTAAAACTCTATGCTCAAATACTATTAATACAAATATTATTATTCGAGTTCTAATTACCAATATTATAATCATTCATTCATTTTCCATGTACATTTATGGTAAAAGAAAAAATTAACTCAATAATTCATTAATTAAAATGTATTGAAACATCTATTAAATTATTAAAATATATATTATTATATATTATGAAAACCCAATTAATATCTAAAATAAAACTTACATATTATTATTATTAATTAAAGATTAACGAAAATATGACTAATAATATAAAAAAACCCATAATTATTCAATATCCATTAAGTATACCTCCGTATTACAACCCAGTAATCTATACATTATTCCTTCTAGAAATTGAATTAAGTTATATCCAAATCTACTATGTAATTCCCTAATCACCAAACTACTATAAATATTTTTAATACAAACCACCAAAAACAAATATTATAGTTATGTTACGATAATTACTGAAAGCATGAATAAACACATTTATCTCACAAGTCAATTAAATATTGTAACTAAGTATGATATTATAAAAGGTGCCCAATGAATATATGAGTGATAATATATAAATAAGTATAAGATAATAGAAAGGTAAATTAAATTAAAATTATTATGTATTAATTATTAACAAGATTATTTCTGAAATTTTGTATTATTGAATTAAGGTATTAGATTTTAATAGAATATAGTAATATATATATAATAAGTATGATATTAATTAATATTATATTTTAATTATTGATTACATCCTTATTTAAGATATTAATTAATTATATTATATATTATATATATTAGTTGAAGTTTATTAATGTAATTATTATTCATATTATTATTATTATACTTAATTATTGTTATTCGATATTATTAAGTATATTATTGTATTTATATTATTAAAACAGATTATTAATTATTATTATATTATTCTATTATTAATTATTAAATTTAATTTAACGAATTTGATTTCAGATCATATTCCAATAACTTAAAGAATTTCTGACCAGTTTTTACAATTCATAATAGATCTTATAAATTTCTTTTTTAGGAATGTTATAGATAAAGAAACAGAAAATAATAAAATAATATTAATTAATATATATGAAGTATTGTTTAAGAAAATAATAAAGATATTATTACTAAAATAATAAAATTTCATGATATTCTCAACGTCTATTAAAAGCTCTTAATTACTTTTAACCTTAAATATATGATAGTATAAAACATGTTAAATCGTTAAACAAAAAATATATTATTAAATATGTGCTTTAGATAACGATATATTTTATTATGACTGTAATATATATATATTACAAAAATAGTATGTGAGGCGCAAGCAGAAGATCTACCAAGGAGCACACATTTATTTGCTTTCCATCTTTACGAAGACCAAAGGTTAAAAAATTGCGACGTCAATCCTTCTAGTATCTTTGAAGTGGCCTAACGCCTTCGACTTCCACTCGAAAGCCGAAAAGCAGTATTCGCGAGGCCAGCTACATTGCCGTGAACTTACACTCTGTCACAAAATAGCCAGATAACTCAAAGGTTATTTAACTATGTTGTTCACTATCAGTGAAGATTAATTAGGGTAAAATTTGAGAGATATACAGAGCACACTATGATAGACGGTCCAATTATAATTATGTGAGGCAAGATGAAATTAATCATGCCTTCACAAAAGGTTTCTTTTTTGTTTCATATTATAATTAATTTTTCTTTTTTTCGCTTTGTAATTAATTATGAATTATTATTCACGAAACACAAAAAAAAAAAAAAAAAAAAAAAAAAAAAAAACCATTTGTGAAGCAGAGGAGACGCAGTCTCACTCTGTTGGGCCCAACCTACACCCACAATAATATTAACTGGTCTAGCAGGCCTCTCAGCATGTTCCTAGGCATGATTATGAGTCGCAAAGTTTTACGTAATTGCGTAGAGCATTTATATCGAGAGTATATGGATTAAGAAGTGCGGAAGTAATTTTAACAACCTTTGCGTATGCGGCACTAATTTTTTGTTGAGGTAGAGCCCGCACAAAAACAACATCGAGAGGTTGTATAGATCACCAAGACTTGCAGATGGCCCCTGCCGCAAACTGTTTAGGCCCACAATATGAAAATAACTAAGAGGGAAGAAGCGCAGTTAGCTTCAAATGCCCCTGAAGCCCAATACTAGAAAATGAAGAGAAATAAGTCGAACATATTTTAAGAGCTTAGAGTCGGACTTGTTAAAAAGTAAACATACGGAGAAATAATAGTTGAGTGTTATTTGTAATGAGAGATATAGTTGAGTGCATATATTAACTATGTTCACCATTTATATATTAATGAAGCTAGGAAATAATAGAGACATATAGGTGACTGATAGAGAAACGAACCCATGGCAGTATTGAACAAAAACAGAAAACTTATAGATAATGCAGCTGTTTTAAATTGTTTATCTTACGGATCTAGGATGCCATTACTCGACTATGTGAGCTACAATTTGAGCCTTTGCCACAAAAAGAATTAAAAAGGAGCAAGTTAGGCTCCTTCGTATACCAATAGTACTCACAGTGTTATTAACTCGTCAAAGGGTGAAATACAATAAAATATAATAATGCAAACTCTACTACTGTAAAAATCCTTCGTGAAACCCTAGTTGTGAGCTACTATAATATAATATATTAATATAGTAAGATATATATATATATATAATATAATATATATAATAATATATACTATAATATAAAATAGATAATATATATATATATATAAATAATATTTATTATCAGTTACTTCTACAGCTCAAATTTAAATTAAGACGTTAGTGCTAGTTAAATTGTTAAAAAGATCGGATCTTTTTAAAAATAATTTCATAATGTATACGATAAAATTCTCTTGATTTACTTTTCTTTGCGGAAGAAATATGAGGGACTCAACAATATAATGAAAAGGTGATGCAAAGATAAAATAAAAGATTATGGAAAAATTAACACAAAATATGGTCTCGCAATATCTCGAAGCTATTTAAAAAACGCTATTTTTCAAATCGATTAAAAAAGATAGAACTTTATCGTGCTCAAATGAAAGATAGTGGAGATTGTTGTGTGTGAAATAAGACTCATAAAATGTTTATATTGTATGAAATGTGGATGTTAAGATGTACTTTTCAGAAAAGATAAAGGATAATGTGGAAAATACTATTAAGTTATTTTAAACGGATATAGTATATATAATATTATACAAAATATAAATATATAGAATTATAAATATATATATATATAATATATATATATATAATAAATATTATTATATATAAAAAAATATATATAATTATATATTATAAATAATAGAATAATAGATATATAATAGATATAATATATAGTTAGTAGAAGAGAGAAAAAGAAGAGAGAGAAGAGAGAA
Source organism: Trachelipus rathkii (assembly GCA_015478945.1). Taxonomy (NCBI): domain Eukaryota; kingdom Metazoa; phylum Arthropoda; class Malacostraca; order Isopoda; family Trachelipodidae; genus Trachelipus; species Trachelipus rathkii. The sequence continues at coordinate 57,308 of JABUQX010009632.1, read as the reverse complement.
AGAAGGAGAAGAGAATGAAAACGGAAATGTGGCCGGCGCCGGCGAAATCCAGCAAAAAAGAAGAATCCCCGATAACGGGAATGGACAGTAGGAACCAAGAAAACCATGAGCGAGGTTCGCGCCCCGGAGCAAGGAAAGAAGGGGGACGGGCATAACAGAAGAGCAGAAACAAAGCGATAAAGAAAGAGACATTCCACAGATCACAAAGGGACGCAGTCAAGGAGGCAAGAAGAAATAAAGAAACATACTGGAGAAAATAGGACGTTGACGAAGCAAAAAAAAGATGAGAGGACAAAAGGCGAGCAGGAAAAAGTATGTGTGGCAGATCGGCGTGTTTGAACGATCGTCGCGTAGAGTGGTAAATGCATCGGGCGGGAAACGTGGGAGCGATGAGGAAGAATCGAAGTGCGATGAGAGATTCCACTGGAATGGTGATGGCAGGCTGACAAGAAGAAAGAACACCGAACCCGGGATGAAAAGAGTAAGAGGATTTGGAACGGGAGTCGCTGGCTGAAATACTATATATTATAATCAATACCATGACGGTTATATAAATACTATTACGTAACTAATAAAGTATAATATATAGTACGTATAAACAGTATATATATAATTTATATACCTTTACAAATAATGAATATATATATAAAATAAATAAATTCATAGTAAAATATATATATAGTAAAATAACCCTAATAATGATTAAAAATAAATAGTACCCTACTTAAATATACCATATGTTAAACTACCAAAAATAAGATATACGCCCGCCGGAATACTGTCACATATATTAGTACAAAATTTAAATTAAAATAATGATGATGAAACGACGGATTGATCATATCATTGAGAGAAGAAGAGAGAGAGAGAAGAAGGACCGATTCAGATAGAGAGAGAAAAGAAAGAGAAAGACAAGAGAGAGAAAGAGAGAAAGAAGAGAAAGAGAGAGATAGACAGAGAGAGAGAGAAGAGCAGAGAGACTGAAGCCAGTAAGACAGATAAAACAATGGAGAGTCCCAGTAAAAGTGATAGATTAGAAAGTTAAAAAAATAAAATTATAATAGTGGTAAAAAAATTGTATAATTACAATAAACTTCTCCCTCCCTAAGACATGATACAGTAAAAAATTAAAAATTTGAGCATTGAATAGAATATTCCTGAATATACATTGCACATTAAAATGTCGATATTGGAGATAATACATAGGTGTATTATATTTCGTCCATCTTTGTGTCATAGAATAGCCTTTTGCCTTTTAGAAACAAACCCGTTTGAATTTTTAAGCTTCTCTTGAGTTTGATTTTTCCTCTCTTCTCTGTTCCTCGGCAAAAGCAATCTGGTCGAGGACGAACTGGGGAATGGGGTGAGGGAAAGCTGGGGCTACTGGGAGGAATGGGGATTCTGGTTGGTATCCGTTTTCATTGGCTACGTATTTGAGGACGAAGATCTCACCGTTGTCAAGAGGGTATCTAGAGAATGAGGAAAAGAAGCCATATAAATCTAGTGTATGTATCTATCTATCTATCTATCTATCTATCTGCTAGTTTGTAGATATCCGAGTTTAAAATCAAAATATAATTCTGTGGAATTCTTCTTTGTAAAATACAAAATTTGAGCTCCCAACTAAGTTTTAACATTTTAAATATAATATTATTTTATATTTGAATTAAAATATATACATTTATAAAATTTAATTAATACTAATGGTAATTTTAATTTATTTAACCTATTTAGAAAAAAATATTAATATTTTTTTTTTTTTAGAAATGAGTGATTAATAAATAATTTAAAATTGTAATAATTAAGCATCTTTGACGTGTTAAGCTACGAGTTTCTCTTGCAGAGTGATAGCTTGGGATCTCTTCGGGTGACCACCTTCGGATATTTTGATGCCATTGGTCGGTCTCTACATCAAAGGAATAGGCCCCTCCTTCAGAGTTAACGCGGTCGTCCCTCAAAATCAGTGCCTCTTTGTCATCCTTAGGAGCGGCAAAGGTCAAGGCAAGAAGGGTGGCGAAAATAACCTATGCAATATATATATATTATATATTATATATATCATATATATATTATCTAGTATAAATTTATCTTTATACTATAGTTCATATATATATAGTATATATCATATATATTATATATATATATATATATTATATATGATAATATTATACTATATATATAAATACTTTATATATATAGTATTATATTATAAGTATATATTATTATTAAATATTATATATTTTTAATTATATATATATATTATATATATATATATACTATATCTATATATATATATTTATGTGGAAAT
>JABUQX010009632.1:42500-50000 GCA_015478945.1 Trachelipus rathkii | reverse complement strand
TAAGTTACGTTAAGTTACGTTAGTACGTTAGTACGTTAGTTAGTTAGTTACGTTACGTTACGTTACGTTACGTTACTTAGGTTAGGTTACGTTACGTTCGTTACGTTGACGTTACGTTACGTTTACGTTTACTTTACGTTACGTTACTTAGGGTTACGTTACGTCACGTTACGTTACGTTACGTTACTACGTTACGGTACGTTACGTTACGTTACGTTACGTTAAGTAGTTAAGTTAAGTTAAGTTATTAAGTTAAGTTAAGTTAAGTTATTAGTTAAGTTAATAGTTATTAAATTAAATTTATAATTAATTTAAATTAATTAATTAAATTAATTAAATTAATTTAATTAAATTAATTAATTGAATTAAATTAAAATTAAACTATAAATTAAATTAATTAAATTAACATTAATTAAAACTTAATTAAATAAATTATTAAATTAAATTAAATTAATTAAATTAAATATAAGTTAATTAAATTATTAAATTAAATTAAATTAAATTAAATTAAATTAAATTAAATTAAATTAAATTAAATTAAATTAAATTAAATTATTAAATTAATTAATTCAAATTAATAAATTAAATTAAATTAATTAAATTAAATTAATTCATTAATTAATTAAATTAAATAAATTAAATAATTAATTAAATTAAATTAAATTAAATAATAAATTAATTAATTAAATTAAATTAATGAATTAATTTATTAAATTAATTAAATTAATTAATTAAATTAAATTAAATTTAATTATTAAATTAATTAAATTAAATTAATTAATTAACATTAAATGTAAAGTAAATTAATTAATTAATATAAATTAATTAATAAATTAATTAATTAATTAAATTAAATTAATTAAATTAATTTATTGAAAATTTAATTTAATTTACTTATATTTTTAATTTATTATTTAGATTTATTTAATTATTTATTTTAATTAATTTAATTATTTATTTAATTGAATTTAATTTAATTTAATTTAATTTAATTTAATTTAATTTAATTTAATTAATTTAATTTAAATTTAATTAATTTAATTTAATTAAATTTAATTAATTTAATTTTAATTTAATTTAATTTAATTAAAATTATTAAAATTAATAATTAATTAAATTAAATTTAAATTACATTAAATTAAATTAATAAATTAAATTAAATTATTAATTAATTAAATTAATTAAATTAAATAATTTAATTAAATAATAATTAATTTAATGAATTTATAAATTAAGTAAATTAAATTGAATTACATTAATTAAAGTAATTAATTAAATTAATTAAATTTATTTATTTATTAATTTAATTTAATTTATTTATTTATTTATTTATTTAATTTATTATTTATTTAATTTAATTTATTTATTTAATTTAATTTAATAGCTCTTGCCTCAGGGATTCCTATTTCAGGAGGAAATTCTCTAGAAAGTCGCTTTCTAGGATCGTTTGAGGATTGCAAAACTTTTGCCTGTTACTTTGTGAACCAATCGCTCTACTTTTTGACGGTAGGGTCAGGACCGACGCATCAGGTGCTGTGCGGTGGTGCTGGTGCGGTGTGCTGGTGCGGTGCGGTGCGGTGCGTCGTGCGTGCGTACGGTGCTGTGGCTGTGCTGTGCGGTTGCGGTGCATAAATGAGCTGTTGGTGCGTTTCTGATGCATTAGTAGCGTCAATCTGGTTGCGATTATTGTTGTGCGGAGACATTCCTGTGCTCGACACTTTAGTTTGAGTTTTTGAGTCGTCACAGGTTAATGAATACTTTGATACAAGGTAATCTAATGTAAACAGCTGCTAACATACTTATATTGCAGGTAACTATTGGCTAAACTGAGACTTAAGTTTTTTCACGTATGTCGTTTTTTTACTATAAAATAAATTTTATTTTAATGAATAATTTGATTTATATATTATATATTTTACTATATTTAATATATACTTTATTATATATATTATATATTTATATATAATATATATATATATATTATATATATATATATATATTATATTATGTATATATATATATTATATATATATTATTACTATTATTTATTTATTTTCTATACTTATATATATATATTGTATATATATTATATATATTAATTATATAATATATTATTATATATTATACTATATTATAAATATATTATATATATGAAATTATTGTATATCTTTATTATATATATAATATATTATTTATTATAATATTATTATATTATATATTATATTATATATATTATATATTTATATTATATGATTATATATATAATATATATATATATCTATATATATATATATATATATATATATATATATATATATATATATATATATATATATATAATATATTATATATATATATATATATTAAATGCTATATAATTATATATATATATTATACTTATATATATAGTATATAGTAATATACTATATATATACATATATATATAATATATATTATTTTAATATATTGTATATATTAATACTATATTATATATATATATATGTATTTAATATATAATACTATCTATATATATATATATAACTATATATAAGAAATGATCCCACTAATCGAAGCGTTGAAATTACCTCCCTTTTTAATGGTTCGTTTTCTCTCTTGCGTTCATATTCTTTACACACTCTTCCTCCAGGAACATCTTACTAACCACCATTTATCCAATATCATATACACTGATTAAAAGTCACACCCCACTTTCTAAGATACACTTAACAAACACCCCTATCTCACTATCCCTGTGTGCGGTGGAGAAAGAATTGCCACATCGTATCGTCCTGCGTGTCGTAGAAAGTCGATAACGGGGCCCTGGCTAGTTGCAGTTGGCTTGCCCATACCTCCTATCTCTCTGTAGGAGTGCTGATGCATGCTCCCGAAGAGATGGTGCGTGATCGCCCCGTAAAACGACCTTCTATCCTTTACGGCCCCCGAAAATGTTATGATAGATCTGGCCGCCGGACAAAATGGAGGAATGTCAGGAGGAATTAAATGTTTTCGAGTGAGCAAATTATGAGAATGAAAGTAGATAAGTGTATGTTTTTGACGAAGTGGTGACAAATAGTGGCCATTTAAATTTGTAGTTATGTTGTGTTTACTTGGCCTAGACATAACCACGCCCCAACAGAGTTTATAAAAGGATAAATGCCGCTCCCTGTGTAGGCTCGGCTTGATTGGAGGTGCAACTGCTTTGTGAAACTCATCGATGGTGGGATGTTGGAAAGGACTGGAACACCCTGAACGACGGGCGAGAGAAAGATCGCGGAGAGATATATACTTCTGTGAATATGACTAGATGACCTGTGTTTGGTGAAGAAGCTTAACCCGCTATGCATGTAGAGACTATTCTCGTTAAAAACTGCGTTTATCTGTAGTTATCGAGAAAGGAATAAGGGGTCATAACTAATGTGTTAGTGCTTGAGTAATTAAAAGGAATCCTCAGTTCCCCACCTGCAAGTGCTAACGCATACGTGTTGCACCGAAAAGAGCGGCTAACGAGTATTTTGATTATTTGGGCCTGTTTAGAAAATTATATAGAGTAGCGTTGGCGGGTGGTTAGGACTATGCAAGACATTCAGAGTTAATGGTGGTCTGAGTTGCCCTGATGGGGTCTGGAAATGTTAGATTGCCGTAGGTAGAATAATACCAAGTCGATAATAACAGGTGGTTTCTGCGAGTGGCTAACAAGCGTACCTCGGCTACGTACGGAGAGAAAAAAAAGTAGATAGTTGAAAAGTCTCGAGAAGTGAGTGGAAAGTCATATGAATTGCATTCTTGTGATAGAGCGACGAGTTATGTGAGATGTAAAGTTAATGACTTTCCCCGTTTATTTAAAGAAACCATCCTAACTGGTCTAACCGCAGTAGAGAGTATAAGTAGCACGCGTTGGAGGTAAGGTAAGTGAAGTGAGCTATACCTCCTAGATAGGAGAGTGAAAAGATAGAAAAGTGTGTCGATTATGTCAGAGTTGAGTGAAGAAAGAGGAGATCTCTGAGGAGTCTGATAGAGCATATGATAGTTTTAAATTCCACTAGTTGACGGAGAGGATTTTATGCAGATGATTTGGTTTATTGTACGTGGATATTTGTGAATGTTTTTCCTCGATGAGTAACCTTAAGGGAGTGTGGATTGGTGCCTTGTGGGCAGTGGTAGAAAGTCTATTGAAGTACAGAGATAGACGATACTATACATCCGCGATACAGGGAAGCGGAATGTAGGTGTCAAAAGAGTTCCTGACAGTGAGAGATCGAGTTTCTTCCTTCTGAAGTTGACATATATATATATAATCATATGGGTTAATGATAGTTTTGTGATGTGTAACAGTACAATAAATTATAGAGAAGTCATAGTAAGTCCCCTGCTCCGCCTAGTGATTAAAAAAATCGTGTGTGAGGAGCTTGAAATTGGAAATCAAGTTGATACTGAATACATAATCGTGGGGAGGCCTATTTACTCAATGTCTCGACGCCTCCCCATTATTTGCTAGTCGTGCTGTCCCCCAACGTTGGTATAGTTGGTGTGGAATGTGTGCCCTAAAAGTCAGGAATTGAGAGACTGGTATAAACAGAGCCGAATGGATGAGAAATGAGAAGAAATGCCCCGAATGAATGTAAATGGAGACTCGATGTCTATAAGGTCAAAAATAAAAAATGAAGCGCAAACGTATGGTTCGAGAATTTTTTGTAATAACCATATAACATAAGCTAACCCAATGTTTAGAAAATATTAATCAATAAGGGAAAGAGGGCAAAAAAGCTATCAAGGAAAGAGGAAAAATCGGATAAATAATACGCGTTACTGGAATGTGCGCGAAATAGAGTAGCGAAACGAAGATTGTTTCAACGATTATACAAATGCAAACAGTTGGATCACAGCTGATGAAGCAGCATACAAAACAAGGGACATATACGAACGTCTATTAGGCAGCTAGCCGAGAAAAGTTAAGATTGGAGAGTCTATCAGTCCGGAATTTGTTCGAATAAATGCAATCAGGGCTGATGGCTGCTTGTAAATTGATCGAAAATCGCATGTCGCAAGCCCGCAGGGGCAAGACACTTCGCAAAATACTGCCAATCATTAACAGTAATGACTGGATCCCGTGTTATTGAAGTGTGTACGGTTTTGCTGGTAGCAAGAAGGAATAGGTATTTTGGGCGATGAGCGTCTCTAGTAAGAGACGGAATGGGTGGTGAGAAGTTGCAAGCATGGTAAATCTGCATATAGATGACATACTAGTGAAATGATCAAGACGGGCGAGATGGTGATCTGATTGGATTTGGACGTTTGCTAATAAAGCGTTTGGAGGCGCTATGTTCCAAGGGATTGAGCGAGGAGCCAGTAATGTACCCTTTAGTATAAGCGGTAAGGAGGAAGAGGATTGTAAAATTATAGGGGATAAGTATTATGAGTGTCTGAGGAGGCTGTATGCTGGTATGTTGTTAGGAACACAGAGTGGTCGCAGTGACCTGAGGGACTGAGTGGTGAAGAACATCGGTGCGCTTTAGGAGTGATTAGAGGATGTGTGGATCAAATCGTTTACATTGAACAAATGATTGAGAAATGATTGAGAAGAAGAGAATAATCTATATTTAGGTTTTATGGACTTAAAAGGCGCATGATAGATTATAGGGAGCTTCTATGCAAGGTATCTGTGTATAATATTGGTGTGGTGGTAGGTTCTGAATGGAATCAAGTATGTTTGCGATAGTGAGGGGTGTAAGAATAAATGGGGTCAATGGTGATTGGTTTAGGTTTAACAGCGGAGTAGCAGGGTATGTGATTATGTCTCCTTGGTTATTCAATGTGTATATGATGGGGTTATGAAAGAATGAGGTACAGGAATGTGTTAGAATGATGGGAAAGGAAGAGCATGGAGGGTGCCCTACCTATTATTGGCGGATGTTTGCTCTCTGTGTGGCGAATCTGAAGACGAGTTTGAGAGGATTTGGTAGAGCGATTTGCAGGTATGTAATATTAAGTTGTGGAAAGTAACGTGATAAGAGTACAGGTATGGTGTTGAGTGAGTAGTCTTGAGTGCGTAGGTTTACCATGAAGTTATGTTTGTTACCGTGTTATTGTATGGATAGTGAGACTATGGTCTGGAAATAAGAAGTATGGATCTAAAGCTTTCAATGTGTTCAGAATGCAAATGATTGGGAAAATGAGGTGTGAAAAGAATTAATTAAAATAGAAACAAAAGAATCTATTGGGTGGGTGTCATGTGTGGGAATGAGGTAAATGAGGGGACAATAAATGAAGATATGTTGAGATAGGTGGTCTCAGTGGAAAGGAGAATGATAGGGAGGAGGGCGTCCCTGACTCACCCCCCATGGTTGGTTACGCGGCATGTTTATGTGGAGTGTGTGTTGGAACCCGACCGGCTGGGAGACCGAAGGAAAGGCGAGTTGCAGTCGGTGCAACGAATGTCTGTGAAGGGAGAGGATGTGGTTTAGCAGAGGCGAGAATAAAGGGCTGTACCGAGAGAATGGCGGGTTTGTATGGGGGGATGTTGTGGCACCTGCGCCAGGGATGACCCATACATTGACGATCCTTACCATTAGTGAGGTCCGTCTTCGTCCTGTGTATAGGGTGTGGATTTTCTGTCTGTGACGAGCCTCTCACTAATTAATGGTACATGAGGTGGCGGTAGGCTGGGCTTTCTTTTCGACGTTTGTCATGTTTCCTACTGTCTTTTCTTTCCGGATGCTGTGTTACAGCACGTACCCCATCTGGGGCAACAGAGGAAGGTGAGAAAGAAATTTAAGTATATATATATATAATATATTATATAATATATATTTTTTTTGTTGTATATGTATAAAGATAAATTTGTTTATTAGTATCTTTATTAGAATTATATTAGAAATAAAATATATTTCCGGTATTTTCCAGTGCAAACACTATGCTACAGGCAACAGACGACCATTACTAATCTAATATTATTGTAGAAAAAACAAATATGAATGTGCGAAAAGAAGCGAGTTAAGTACAAGGAATATTGGTGGTACGATACTCAGAGAAAAATATTCATAAAATAACATGAGTGGCTAATACAAGGGGGAAAGAAATCGGGAAACTTGAAAATTTTTCAACAACGAGGAACGACAAGTAAAGTAAAAAGGTAAAAGTCAAAATAATTTGGTAAATATTGGGAAGCTAAGAGTCTAAATAAAACAAGATGAAGCTCAAATAAAGTCAAGGGTACAGGGGACACCGATGATTTAGATTTGGAAATTGTCCAAAGATGGGAGCATGATTATGTAGTAACAAAAGCTCTAATTCTAACCAGCAAACGAATTTAGAATCAGGATGCAATAAGGAAAGGAAGACGAAACTTAAATAAAAATTAATGGGAAGGGTAAAAGATATGTTACATATAAAGTAACATATATCTAAAGGGTATTTAAGATAAATCCCTTCAACTTAGAGAAATTAATATAAAGGAATATGAAAGCTAATACCAGTGTTTAAAATAAATAAAAATGAATCTGT
>JABUQX010009632.1:0-40000 GCA_015478945.1 Trachelipus rathkii | reverse complement strand
GGTGTGAGAGCAGAGTTTATATTGTCGTCGGTTAAATCTGCTTGATGTTGAGATATGCGTCGGGATAATCGTTTTATGTTTCTCACTGTATAGATGAGGCTCAATTGTAGCACGGGATTGATACGCATGTTTGTGAATATTTTTCTTTGTTAGGGGGATTGAGGAGTGCGTTTAAGAGTGTTGTTTTGTGAGGTTAAGTTGATGAATTTGGTTGTGCTTGTTTTAATTTATGTTCTATATTGAAAGAGAGGGGCAAAAAGGTTTTAAATTTTTGTTGTGTTTTGTTTGTTTGTTGTTATAAAAAGTTTTTTTTTGGCTTTTTGTAGTAAACTTGATTATGTAGGGGGAGTATCTGAGTTTGTAACTAGTAGTATAAGTAATAATAATAATAATAAGATGGTTCATATCTCTAGTATATATATATATTATATATAATACTATATATATGATATTTAATATATATATTTATTATTTAATATATTTATATATTATATATTTCTATATGTATATTATTATATATAGTATATAATATATATATATGTATGTATATTGCTAGTATTGTTCTCAATGGATTATTCTAAAGAATAAACTCAACACAGAGGATTTACATATTGGCATGCAATAATATATAATATAATAATAATAATAATATAATAATAATAATATAATAATAATATAAAATAATAATAATATATATAATTAATATATTATAATTATATATAATTATACTAATTAATACATAATAATAATATTAATTAATAATACTTATTAATAATTATATACTATTCATTTAATAATAATTTAATATTATAATATAGATAATATATAATATAATAATATAAATTAATAATTTAAATAATATATCCAATAATAATCATAAGTATAATCAATAAATAATCCAGATCTAAGAATGAAATTAGTCATATTTATATAATCCATATAGTATATAATAATAATAATATACAATATATCAATATATAAAATGTTAATAAAATATAACTAATAATCATAATATTAATAATAAAATAATAATTAATGAATAATTGATCAATAATAATAATATAATAATAAAAATCATATAATATATATAATATATGATTCAACATTTTAATAATTACTAATAATATATATCATAATATAATTCATAATAAAACAATAATAATTAACTAATAATAATATAATAACTAATGACATAAATAATTAAAATAAAATAATAATAAAAAAATATAAAATAATAATCAAAAACGAATCAAAATAAATACAAAACTGAACGCTAATAATTCTACAGTTATTACCCCTTCGTTGAAATAGAGTTAAAAATTCTCTAAAATTAATGTCTCGGTGCCTTTACAACTATCTAATTGTCGAATCATTACAAAAAAATTCATCTAATACAGCCATTCACCGCAAAGACCCCTGTTAACCCCACAACCCGCGCTCTACCCCTCCGTATCTAGTCCTGCATTTGCTTTGCTCCTTTAAGACTCACACCGCCACCAGTGACACACTATCTCCCTGTTAAACGTATCTCCATATTAATTTTTTTTCTTATCTTAAATATATTCTGACTCTGACGCCCGGTTAACCATAGTTCCATCACAGAAGGTTCTTCTCTCTCTCTCTCTCTCTCTCTCTTCTCTCTCTCTCTCTCTCTCCTCTCTCTCTCTCTCTCTCTCTCTTCTCTCTCTCTTCTATCTCCAATCTTTCTATCCTGTCTGTTTTCACTATTAAATATTATATGACTATATATCTATATATATATATTATAATATACTATATATTATATATATATATATATATCATATATATATATATCCAACTTATCATTATTGAAGTTCTAACATTTCAAACAAACGGGTCTCTCTCTCTTATCTCTCTCTCTCTCCTCTCCTCTCTCCTCTTCTCTCTTCTCTCTTCTCATCTCTCTCTTTTTATACTTACTATCTTACAATTATCATCTATATAATTACTATTAATACCTTTATATATATATATACTCCTTTTATACTATATTACATATATCATACGTACCTCCATCATATCTATATACCACCTTACATATCTTCTATATATCTTATATTTATATATCTTAAATATATATATATACTATCTATAATATACTATATATACTCTATATATATCTTCTCTATATATTATATACTAATATATATATCTAATACATACCTATATATATAATATATAACTCATATACAATTATTTACTCCTCCACCTTTTTCAAACACAATTCAAACCTAACTTTGTAATAATTATAAATTATTTTATGTATTAGTTTTATATTTAATCCTTAGTCTTATAGCAGCCGACCACAGACCAGTTTGGCCTCGAAATATTCTGCTATATTCCTCCATACCATTTCCTTAGGATTTCACAGCACTATTTTATAAAGGCATTTTACCAACCATTTATATTACATATATACTAAGGCAGTTTATCTTACCCCTACTAAACTAACCTATATATATATCATTATATTCTATAGATATAATCTATATATATACTAGTCTTATCCTAATATCTTATGCTTATAATATACATATTTACACTATATATAATCTTATTTATACTATATATATATGACTATTATAATAATATATAATATCACTATTATATATTATTATTATTATATAATATATATATATACTATATTATATTACGATGCTATATTAGTACTATACATATACTTATATACTCCTACTAATACTATTATCATATATAGAATATACCTATTATATTATATATATATATTATATATATAATATATATATATATCTATATAATATCCAAATAACTTTAATTGGCGAGAAAACTCAGTTCCAAAAACAACGCGTCTCTCTCCTCTCTCTCTCTCTCTCTCCTCTTCCTCTCCTCTCTCATCCTCTCTCTCTCTCACACTAAATATATATAATTCTTACGCTCCTTATACTATACTACTATATATATATATCCTACTCTATATATACTATATATACTATATTATACTATACACTATATATATTTTCATTATGTCGCACCACTCAGGCAGAGCCCTCTTCAAAGGAGGGGGGGTGACTACCCGCCTCATGAAGTCACAACTAAATTAATTACCGCAGATGAGCCACAGACGAAGGCTTTAAGTGTGGGAGACTATCAATCAGGCATGAAACACAGGAAGATGGAAAAGAATTCCACAGAACAAGCCTTGTGGCAGGAAAGACACGGTAGCAACCGCACGCGAACTAGCTGGAGTTACCACATCAACACAAAAATCATGTGCAAACAGGCACCCTAGTCTACGAGCCCCGGTGACTTAAAGGTGACGAGGTCGCTGGTGACTAAATATTATACCTATATACTATATATATATATTATATAAATATATATACGTATATTATTATATATATCTTTTCTATATACTATTATACTATGAACTATATATATGTCACTCTATACTATAATGAATAGATAGTTAAGTGTTTAAACGGTATTTGAATCAAGTTTTACCCACATTTCTATTTCCATGTTAACTACTTAACTTATTTACCATCATTTGTGTGATCTGCTGCCGTCTCAACAACTACGAAGTGCGAAACATTCTTTGACAACAGAATCAGCTTTTGCTTACAAAGTTTAGTCTTTTTTTTGCGTATTATGTTCATCTAATATGGTCACTGATGAATGCAAGTGAAATTTGGAATTAGGGCTTCTCGTTCTTATTTTTTTGCGCAGTATTAGGGTGAATGTTTTTTTACTATCTTTATTTTAAAAGTAATCAGCTAAACTCAGTTCTGGCAGTAAAATTAATCAAGGATTTCAATATTAAATGTGTCTTGGTATCACATGGTACTTGGAAATGGTTGTTTAAATTTTTAACAATTGACATAACAATATTGTTTTAAATGTTTTATCTTATTCTTCATTCCTATATATAAGAATATTATAGTATACTACTATGTATACTCATATATACCCATTACCCTATACTACTAATATATTATATAATTATTATATTATATATATATCACTTATTTTAAATACTAATATCCTACCTACCTCCCCTCTCTCAATCATATCTATATATATAATATTCCTATATTATACTACATACCTATTATATCACCTCATATAGTTAGCTTAAATAATTTTCACACTATTTATACTATAATTATAATATATATAACTCATATATATATATACTATTAACTATATACTTGTTAGTTACTTATTTAGTTACTTATATCCTGCTATATATATTCCAATATATCTACATATATAAAATGCTATTATATACTATATTCATATAAAGATCTTATATTTAACCTCACCCTCACTAATATAGTATATAATATATATAATATATGGTATAATATATATCTATATATATATGCTAATTATACAACTACCTATACCTAGTACTATATATTATTAAACTATCGCATCGTGTAACCTATATCTAATACCTATATTATATTAGTATATAACCCTTTATTATATATACCCTATCTTTATATGTAGGCTACATAGACCGACACTTGGGAAAATTCGATGTTTTCCAGCATTTATGCTCCATAATTGTATCCCCCGTGTGTCGATCTCCCTGTGTGTGTGCTCTATAAGAATACACTCCTGTATTCGGTATGACGTGTCGCTATTCTAGACTTCACACCTATATACCACTATATCTCTCCGAGATATATGATGCTCGGTATCTCTCTCTGCTCATCACATTATATAGTATAATATATAAGTAGACCCTTGAGATCACATCCACGGTTTTCTTATATTATCACCTTCAACAATAACCTTAACATAAATTAACAAACGAAATACTAAGTATCTAACTTAAATATTTCCACTGCTTCACTTAAGAAAAAAAGCAGCTATCTCTCAAATATCACGCACATTTTAATTTCAGTTAAAAGAACTCAACTATAAAGAAACTTAAAGCAAGTCCTACCATTATTATTTAAAATCTATCTACTCTTAAATACACTTATTACCTTACTCTACCTAATTCAACTGAAACTATATTACTAATTAACATTTCAAATTGTTGAACATTATCACAAGTATCTAGTCTATGATTTCGAAGCCGCAACAAACAACATAAACAGCAAACTCGGCACCAATTTTTTCTCCAGAGTGTCGGCTATGTAACTTTAACAGTTACACTATCATACTACCTAGCTCCACATACTCACTCTCCTACTACCTAACTATACATACTATACCTATACCTATACTTCAACTTCCTATAACGTATTATATTATACTACCTACTATATATATCTATCATTCTTATCGGCCTGTAATGTACACATCATTAAAGCTTCAAACAAAAGTTATATTGTTGCCTTTGTTACATCAACAGAAAGATGCACAATGGTTTTAAAATAATAATAACATTTCTATGTTTTCGATGAACGTCGTTTAGGTCATCTGTGTCAGTTTACGCATATGGTTGAGTTCACTCTCTCATGGTTCCAGTTATCGCAGTTTTTTTTTAGGAAAAGAGACCACGGCGGTTAGTGAGTCTTTTGTTATCTGACTGAACATAAAACAATCGAACCATCAGTTAATTTTCTGACTATAGCAAAGCTTCGGTTGCTCAAACTTGCGCAAGTCAGTGAAGTTGAGAGCTAAAGGATTGGGTTATCAACGTTACGGTGCGGTGATGTTTTTGCTACTCAACTAAAGCTCCAGCTACAGCTTAAGGCCACCATTTTTAAAATTGCTAGTTCGGGTCCGACTCCGGTACCTCGCTCTGCCCGGCTCTGGTCCGACCAGCTCAGCTCCAGCTCGCTCCCAGCTCCACTCTGGTTCTTCAGTTTAAAAGTTTAGGCCTCACCGGCTTCTCTTTCTTAGACATTCCTATTTACTTGTCAAAATGTTTTCTTGAATCTGGGCTAGACTTCGACTACGCATATTTTTTTTAATATTCTTATTATATTACTATATACCACGTACTACTTATACTATACTATATACCCTACCTACTTACCTATACATATATCATACTACCAAACCTACCATGACCCCTACCAGGCCTATCTATATAATATATAATTCCCATTTACTATCGTATCTATATATTATACTAATATATTCATATCTATATTTATATAATTTATATAATCACTATACTATACTACTACCTCATACCCTACCCTACGCTATATATACCCTATCATCTACCTATAATATACCTACTATACCTCTATTAGCTATAATATATATATACCCTTTTATCATACTATCACTTAATATTATATCTATACCGTACTCAGCTTACTAATATATAGATATAGACCTTACCTATCATACTCCTATATAATATACTACCAATCAACATCACATCCTTCATCCACCACTCATTCTATCTACTCAAATTGATTGAATCATGAACTCGGATGTCAGGTATCTTGTTATTGGATCGCTTTCTAAAGGGCCGGTCTCGATCCCCATGCTCTACATTCAGCGCATTAACTAAGTTCAAATAACACAGTTATTGTCATATATTTCCATACAGAAATTTGTCTCACTTGGACCATTTTTGAAATTCTGGATGACTTTGTTTTTCATTTTCTATATGGATAAAATAAGCTAAAAATTGTTGTGTTGGAATGTTCAGTTGCTGGAAAACTTTACATAGTCTTTATCCATGAAACACTAAATTGAGTCAACTGAGTAATCTGTCATGAATAGTCCAAATAAGTTGCGGCTATGAAAACTCAAACGGTACGTTCAACAACCAAGCATTGTATGAAATTAAAGGTACTTCCGTATCCAAGCATTGCATTGAAACTAAAGGTACCTTCCAACCAGCCTTTATATGCAATTACTAAATGTACGTCTAAACCAAGCAATTGCATGAAAACTAAAGGTACGTCCAAACCAAGCCATTGTATGAAATTTAAAGGCAGGTTCAAACCAAGCCATTGCAAGAAGAATAAAAGCACGTTCAAATCAGGCCATTGTAAGAATACTAAAGGTACGTCCAAACCGAGCCATTGTATGAACAATAATGGTATGTCCAATCCAAAGCACTCGATGGGCATGCGCGTACAACACTGTTGCAGAGCTTCTGCCACACACTAAATGAATACCGAGCAAACAGATTGTGAGCTTGCTGTTACGTATCTTCCAGTCTGACAAAATTACTATATTTAGCCTCGATTGCTCCTTCGGGCTTTGCGTTGGCTTTGATGTGCCCTCGCTTTTAAGCAAACAAAACCTAATGAAACATTGTTCTCGTGAACGCTCATACTGACCTCACAGCCAACTAGTTCACGCGAACTGTTTACATTTTGGTGAGTGTTATTATTAAGCTCTCAAAAATGAATTATTAAGTGGAGTAGTTGTTGTTTATCTTTTGTGCTGTTCCTCCTTCAAATGGTAGTTGATTGTAGTTCGTCTCCGTATTCTTATATTTAGATTTTTCTTATTCATCTTCGGCTTCCTTATTGAGACGAACTTTTGTTTTTTTAGTTGGTTTTAAGGTTCAACGGATTTCGTTTATGGCGATTCGTTTATCTCTATTTATAAAACATGGCCATAACAATAATATATACTTAGTATATACATACATTTTTTGCAACGTAACAGTGAATAAGTTCCCGTTAGGTAAAACTTTATATATATTAAATCTTGGATATTTATTTCTGTTGTAAAGGGTTGAATATTATCTTGATATAATTGAAAGTCTTTATGATTGATTGACATAAATTTTTACATTATAATTTTACCAAATTAATTTTTTAAACACCTAAGAGAGAACTTTTCTCTATTACATTATTTGTTCACACATAATCTTCGAGCCTTAAAAGCTGGAACGCATAACATAAAAAAAAAAAAAAACTCTTGGTCTGTTGCTTCACTAAACGAATTGATTTTCATTGAGGCGATTAGGCAACTGACATGAGGGAAGTTCAGTACCGCTGTACGAGCTTGATGTAGCTTAATTTTCTCCTGGCTGCCGATTTGAGGAAATATGACATCACAACGAAAATTGACACTTCAATGCAATATAATATGTGATCACAGTGGATCGGTCTCCATTTAGTACATCATCACTACATGGAATGATCCTCGCCCCTTTTTCCTATAAATAACCAACGTATATGTATAATACTACTATATCCTTATATCTATATATTAATTATTATATAGTATATATATCATTTTAAATATATATATACTTACATTATTATATTTACTAATATATTACTACTATATATACTATTATAATCTTACTATCCATATACTAGTATATATCAGAGCCAGTGGTTCTAGTGTTCCATTGTATTTTACAGTCCAACTACCAACATATACTGATGATGCATTACATTTCTTCAGGTTATCCACCCAATCTAGTAGCAGCTGCCGATGCGTTCACAATTCGATTTCGACGTTTACATATCATGGATAATCTTTCTTGTTATTTGAACAGGAGCTTATAGGCGAAGTGAAGTTTATCTGAAGATGTAATCTTTGAGTCCTTCCATAGTGATAGTAGTTAATTATGTAACTTGCATGCACGTGCGACGGACATGTTAGTTAACTAGCCTAGTAGATGGGCATTAACTGTGTGTCGTTGGTTATTCTTTCACGTTTGCATTATTGCTGCTGTTGGAACCTTTGCGAATTGCTGTTTAGTTTGTCTGAAGGACATCCATTCGAGGTGTTTCCTTTACGAGCTTCAACACTTATGATGTGAAGAGTTGGTTTTAGTTATCCTTTGTACTGCTCCTCCACTTCAAAGTCCTTGAGTAGTTTGTCTCCCGCTACTCTTCTGTTTTATTTGTTTTTTACCATTTTCATCTTTCTCATCACTTTCTTATCCGAGACGACTTCCTTGTGGTTTAGTCGGTTTATTACTTATGATAACCGATTAGTTTTCATGGAGATTTTTTCCATTTATTCCCCAAAAACAGCCTATTTCCTTATTATTATATATATATAGTATATATATCTAATACTATATATATATTATATTTATATATATATAATAATATGTAACTCTTAGATTCCATATATTACTCTTTGCGTCCGTGTTGTATACTTTATCTTACCGTATTTATTATACGATAAGTACCGTGTTGCAATATCTCGATAGGGAACTTATCCACTCCACTTTTGTTAAAAAACATAACCGGTTGGTCCAGCCTCTCTTAACCCATATCTCCCAACGCCATCAAGAGTTCTATATCTTAAATTTACGCTTGGTATCTATATTGGTTCTTAGATTAACAGACTAGTCAGGACTAATTCGCGCTTGGTTTATCCACGTTGAACATTGCTCCACTCTTACATTCAGAGTGGATAAACGACATTCATCATCTAGTGTTACTCACTATCTTAACAATAATAGCTCCCTAATGGCTATTAAAATAACAACTTTTTGATTTTCTTTTACTACTTTTCTACACGTGCATTTATATTACTCATTTGTTTATACCCATTGTTTGACTCACACGGTTAGCGGTTAAAGAGAATTGACATTTTCCCGCTTCGTTTGTAATTCTTTGGTTTGAATTACTTTGAGATTGATTATAGGAGTGACGAAAGTAAATATTCTTTACTTCTAGAGATAAAAATAGGTATACTATAACTTATACTAGTGTGCGTGAAAAGAGTAAAAACAAGTAAACTTGAAAAGGTAAATATATAAAGATATACTATATATATTAGTAATCATAATAATAATATAGTAATAATATATAAAAAATATCTATATATAATATATTTAATACAATATATCAGATCATATATATTATATATATATATATTAATATATATATCAATAAATATATATAGATAGTATATATTTAAGCCGTCATCTTTGAGTCAAAGGAGTTTTCTCCTACAAGAATATTTTCATCCACGCTTGATAGGAAAGCTAAAAGGAAAAGCATTAAAATAAAATTAATAGAACTTTCTTTCTCTCTCCGAACTCTTCTTCTTTATTCGTTGGCTTTCCAAAATTTCTCGTAATCGAGGAAAAGGGAAGTCGTTACAAAGAGTTCAACACTTGCAGAACTTAAGGATACAGATCGGAGTTTTAGCGAAAACGTATTCCAAGACGAAATATTGATAAACTTTTGTATAGGGGAAGGAAGGACTCTATCTGAAAGGAAAAATGGGGGAGGGAAAAAGAGAGGGAAACGAAAGAGTTTACATTTATGCCTTCGAGTTTTAAAGTTTCTTCTTTTACTTTGCGCGTTGTTGCTCTTTTAATTCTTGCTCGAAGTTAAAAAAGCTTTCTCTCGAATTTAAAACTTTAAGCCTTATGTCCCCTTATCTTTTACGTTGTTGCCCATTGCCCACCGCCACTGTATGCACAAATTGTTATTTTTCTAATACTTTAGTTTCCTTTTTTGCGAACCAAAGGTTTAGAACCTATAAATGGTGAAATCTCTCATTTTATTTTTTCAGCAAATAACATACCTGGCACGATTTCCCATGATTTCTCTATACACACGCCACCACACCGCACGTAAGGTTATGATTATATATATATATTATAATATAATAACTATATATATATATATATATATCGATCATAATGACTCTGTAAATATATATATCATATATATATATATATAATATAAGGATATATGTGGTGTATATATATAATTATATGATTATATATATATATAATAAGAACCGAAACAAATATGTTATATTTGTTCTGTCTGTACTATCTGTGAAACAATATGCAATTTTTAATATGTCAGAACTCTGGAAACAACAGCAAGATATGGTGAAACTCCGCTGCGTATAATATTTGTGTCGTGTTTGGCTGGTAGAAGTTGCATTCCGATACTTGTGCCTATAATATTGTACAAGAATCTATTAATCCTATAACAACAATATTTATTTTCAAGAAGAATGTTCTTTAAAGAATGAAACAAATTAAAGTTTATCGTTGTATCTGATGGTTGACACAAACTAGCGCACGTTTCTTTATCGTCAACCTTCCTTTTATGTTGCTCATATGATTACTCAGGGCGTAGTGTCTCATTCCTGTCTAGAATTGGAAAAAGCATCGTGTTCGCGCACGTGAATGCAAATTATCTTTCATGTGTTTCGTGGACGAAACACGCGTGAAAGTGAACGTAGCCATCTTACTCTCGCATCAAGTGTGCAGCTGGCCGCAAGCAATCACGACTAGTCCATGGCACACCAAGCAGACCCTGCACAGAAATCGATCCTAAAGTCAAGAATGGCGAGATATATCTAACACAAAAAAACAATTATATCAAATTGACATAACACAGATTTCTTCTATCCAAGGCGACCGGTTCCTCTCAGGGCGAGGGTTTCGACAAAAATTTTCAGTACATCACTGTGATTGACAACCGAATCCAAGATGATATCCAATTTTTTACATTCATCAATACCCTACTCTTAATATTTGATTCTCCAACCATGACACTGTCTCTCGTGGTTTGTGTGTCTGTAACGCCAAAGTAAAACCATTATGTGTTAAATTTCACTTCCCCTTGGTATTAGGACTTCTTACAAAAAGTACTTTCAATGTTTTAGCGCTGAAGGTAAATTTAAACCAATCTTGTATAACTTTTTCATCAGCACAGATATGAATATATTAAACTATATACTACTAATGCGAATCAAATCAATCCCAAAACTTCTTTCATTATACTTACTCATATATATATACTATATTATAGTACTATATATAATAGTCTAATATATATACTCTACTACTATACTACTATATGTCATATAATATATATAATAATATATATAAATTAATATATTATAAATGGCACTTGGCGTACTTCATTACACCGAATAATTTGCCACACTATGTTTTCACACATTTTACATAGTAAACTTAACAAATAGCTTTAATATGTTAAAGCGAATGTTGAAAAACAAAATAACTTCACAGATGACTAATATAAAATAAATTTATACTTGGGTACAACAGTTAGTAAAAGAATATCAAAAAGGGAAAAAAGTTATGGCTGTAAAATAATTTAAAAAGGGAAAAAAGTTATGGAAAAGAATTTAAGAAGCGTAACTTAATTCTCTCCTTTTAAACAATACCAGGACCGTTGACACAAACAAATTTTCATCGCGTTACAGCTACTCTGCGCAAAACGTTATCAGTGTGTAAAGATAATCTCATAATTCTGATTAAAAGGTATATTTAGGACAAGCCAAGTCTTTGAAATGTTTTCTATAAAATCTTAAATCATCTCGATCGACGAATCAATATTTTCCATGAAGTAGTTCTTCCAATTTCAGTATTTAGTTACATCATTAAATCAGAAAGAGTTTCGCGTTAAGAACATTAGATATCTAATTTAAAAATTATCCGATGTTCGCAAGCATACTTTAAGTGTTTTATTTTTCTTAAGAGAATAACTTATCAGAGTCAAACATGAAATAATTGTGCAAAAAACATAACCATGACTGTTGGCCACAGTATGCAGTGGGATTAGAAATATGCAGATTCTTGATAGGAAATTTTTTTCTTTCTGGGAAGTAAAGGAGAACAGGAAGACGCACAAAGAACAGGAGTGCCGCACGGGGCGGGAGAAACATGGGGTGATTAATTGAAGAAAATTTATGCGTTGACATTCCAGAAATATCTTAAAAATTTGGTTCTAATTCTGAATACCCACATACTATGACCAAAAACAAAATAATTCTATTATGGTTAATATTAAATCGGTATTTCACTCTCGCAAAATTTGAAAGCGGGTTTACGCTTTGAATATTATAGCGGCGAGGAGTGGGAGCAGAGACAATAAGCGGCCGTGTTCGGTTTTCGAATATTAACATAGCGCCAATAAATCAAATCGTCTTGTTTCTTCATACTTCGAAGTTTGTAACAAATTTTATTGTTCCGCACACATTTTAAAATAGATTTACTTTATTCTATGACATTTAATAATATCATGGTGTGGTGCTGTTATTGTCTTGCATCCTTCAAATGACTTACATTTATCGTTGCATGTAACACATCCAATTGCAGTAAGGCCTTATCACGCAGAAATGTGTGCGCCCTCACGTCCCTTTGGTCTAGCACGGACCCCTCTATAACGGCCAAATGGAAGATTTACTTGTCACAACACCCCCTAACTGTCCTTCCAATGTCACGCCTAGATGTACGGCGGGTATCTTTTCACATAGACTACGTTGACTTAGTAAGGCATTAAAAAAAGAATCTCTGGGCATAAATTAATAACATCTACATCTCGAGACCGAGGGAGTGGGCCCTTGCAAGCCATTCACGCATAACTCTGGAACGCGTCAGGCTGCTGGAGCCGGAAACCCCACGGACGACGACCTTCCATTCGCGTCCGGTCGGGTCTGCATTGCAGCCATAGCTCGCTCCCTCTTTTGCTCGCCCCCCATCCCTTCCGGCGTGCCACTCCGCCTTCTTCCCGATTACTTCCAGGGCCCCCCATATATGTTATGTTCCCGTCACTGTCGCTCTCCGCCATAGATGATGCCGAGCGTCCAGCCCCTTGCCCCCCATTTTGCTCCCCGCCCTCTCCAGCCACCCCGCATGCGCTCTGCCCCTCCATTACCCCAACGCGGGCCCCACCCTCCTGTCCCTTTTGGGCTGGTGCCCGTAAATGACGATGCCATACATATCGCCCGTCACGGGTTTTGGTTGTCATCTCTCGGTCAACTGAGAATGTCCTTATAAATGTTTAACAAAATTATTGGTCAGTTATTACTTTGTATTTAGATATATCAATATCAAACATATAACAACGACACATTCCTTTTGTCATATTCTCATAAGACTTAAGTATAACTTAAAAAATAACACGAGACTTAAGCATAAATTAAAAAATAACAGGGTTCCGAACTTTTTCAAAATATGTCTAATAAAAAATTTTAAAAATAAAAGTTTAAACTTTGAAAATATTCACAATTGTAACTTTTGTATTTTGAAATTGCATTGTTTGTGTAAAACTGTAAATCATGTCAGCATAAATTACTTAAATTGTAAAATTATTGTAGAGTTAGCAAGATCCATTAAAATGCTTTTTATTTTTTCGGAAAGTTTTAGAAAAGGACCTCCTAAGAGGGTTTGTACCCAAATACCCATCAGGAAATGAATTTAGATTGAATTTTTTTTTTTTTTTTTTTGGGAGGTTTTTGGGGATCCGATTTAACTGCTTAGGGAATATTTTGGAAAATGAAAACTAGTTTGGGGCGTGCCTAGCCTTAGAACTTCAAAAATTTTCGTTGTGCTTTGGTTAAGTTTCTATAACGTACTCTAGACCATACGCTGGGATGAATGTGAACAAGGTCAATGGTCATTCCCATCTCCTTTTTCCCCTCTTCACTTATACCCCATAGACTTGCACACTCGAACACTAATATCAGATTTAATGACAAAAGGTCACACTGTCTCCGAGATCTTTGAGTTGCGGTTTCAAAAGAATGATCCATATTTACTCACCCCATCACCACATCATCATCTGTTAAAGAGTTGGCAGTCTCAGTTGAAGGGTTGGTGTCACAAAGACATCGCCTACGGCTTGCTCTCATACACTCTCTTCATTGTTTATTAATTTCTGTATCATTTGTGGTCTTTATTCTAATTTCCTTGTCGATGATTATCATCATCATCTAGAATCTCACGTCTTATTCTTAGCTGAAACTCTCTCTGGTGTCTGAACACTCTGATAGCAAACCCTATTCTGAAGTCTACAGAATTTTCTACCCCGTGGCTTAAAAGGCTTTCTTGCCAATCATAGCCTAAATTCATTAGTTCTGTTTATTCCTTTCCTAACCCACTGATTTTATCTAAATTCGACAATCTAAACCAAAAAGAACATTCTCTCGTCGTCTTTCTCTGAAATCATAATTTTGATGTTCGTTTGGTGCGGATGGTACATTTACGGTCGTCTCCCTGATCATCTTTGTGATGAACCCAACATACTCGACCCCTTTTTCTTAAAGGTTTTCCATCTCTGGGTGCCTTCGAATACCTTATCATCTCAATTCTTTTATCTATTCCACAATAATTACTGTCGTCTTCAAAATACAGAAACTTGTGACAAGTTTATTTTATCGTGGAATCGTGCAAAAAATAAAATATTTTCTTCATTCAAAATATAATATTTATAGTTCCTCTTCTTAGGCCGGCCCTTATATTTTGCAAAATTTGTGAACCTTAAAATTGCTTCTTCTTTCTCGCTTTGTTTCTCTGATGACGCCGCTTCCTTCTGCTAAAGTTGAATTCTTTGCTCAAACCTTTTCTTCTGATTTATACCTAATGTAGTTTCTAAAGCTATGATTTATTCTCTCTTTGGGCTTAATACTCATGATACTCCTTCTGTGTCCCTCAAAACGTGCTTTCGAGCTTGTACTATCTGTCTTTGGGGACTCATCTCTCAGCCTATCATATTTAATCTTTCCTTCCTACTTGAAGCCTGTGCTATTATAACCTTTTCCGAAAAAGGTGGACCTCTCAACTTTATAACTATCGTCCTATCTCTCTAATTTCTGTCCTTTCAAAGCTGTCAAATCTATTCTTAATTGAAAGATTTAGAAACTTAAATATTTTCTAATCTTATCTCAGATCGTCAATATGGTTTCTTTAAGAAAAGACCTACAGCTTTTTCCTTTCTCTCTGACCCTTGGTCTTCTTTCTGCTCTTTATATTTCAGAGAATCTTTTGCTGTGGCACTACTCACATCTCGAGTCTTCGATAGTGTCTAGTTTTGAGCTTTGATTTTCTAAACTTTAGTTTTTCAGTATGAATCCTTTTCAGATTTCTCTTCCTATCTTTCTCTTTCTAGCTGCTGTTTGTAAACGGCCATGATTTATCCTAAATTGTAACAATTGATTGTGATGTTCCTCAGAGTTATGTCCAATCTTCAACGCTTTTTGTTCTTTCTATTAATCCATTTGTCACTTTACCTCTTATTCACTAATTCCGATTACTCAACCTTTTATCACTTCTAGGTTAATGCTAGGAGGGTGACCTTGGCACAACTGAACCCTGATCTCACTCTCATCTCTAGTTGTGCCAATGAAAATGGTTGTTTTCAACGATTCCAAAATTCAATTCCTTCGCTACTCGACATGATCCTCTCAGCTACATCGTTCGAAACATAACTCGCACCTTTTCTTCAAATATTTTTGGAATTTCCTTCCCTTATCTTTCTTTTAAGAATTATATTCTCTTTCACTAAAGAAGTTTCTAGGTTTTATGTTTCAATGAGTGAGGTTGTGCTCTCTGGTGAAAGAATTTTATCTTTATTACTTTATTATTATGTGATGTGTATAGTGAAAGTGTGTGTTATTCGATTATTATTTTGCAACTATCTCACTCTACCTATTACATCCTCCTTACAAATTACCTCATATCCACGATACCTACTTCTTCTTATACCTTGAAATCCACACACATTCACTATTACCTTTTCATTACTGCCAAACCGATTTTTATCAGTTGATGTCCACAATTTCTCGCTTCAATGGAGTTTATAAAACGAACCTTTCTTCTTTCTTAACCTTTCGTACTTCCTTCCAGAATAGCTTCCTATTCCCTTGTAAGTCTCCATTCATCCTTCTTCCATACAGTTCATTTACCTCCTTTTACATCCTACGTATGCAACTTTTAGTGTTTCTTTTTTCCTCCTCATATATTTCCATATAACTTTTTTTTCGAAACCTCATCATTGGCTTTTTTTCTTCTTTTTCTACTTCTTCTTTTTCTTCTTTTTCTTTCTTTTCTTTCTTCCTTTTAACCGCTTGCATCACCTCTTTATTCCACCACTTACTATTGTATTCTTACTTCCTACTTTAGCACACACCCATACTTCTCTTGCACTACTAAAAAATGTTTGATTCATTGCTTCCAGATTTGTTCAGTTTGATCTTGTTCAAATTCAACGGATTTATTTACAAGTGCTCTCTCATATTTTTCCTTCTAACCCTTTTCATTTAACTACTCGCTCTTACTTCTCCCCCCTTCCTTCTTTTTTTTCTTTTCTCCATCCATGTTCCTATTAATTTAATTTTACAAATAACAGAATTATCTGATATTCCCATCCCCAACCCCCTCAACATCTCTTTACCAATACAAATTCAATCATATTTTTCAAAATACATTGCGACCGAACTCTCGTATATTTACAGATACTCATGCTCAAAAGAAGAATTTCTTACATTATAGATACCTCTCTCAGCACAGAAATTAATCACCTACCTACCATTCTCATTTTCTTCGCAACCCCAAAGGCGCCTGTTATACCGTCCCCTTTTCGATCACGTATCCAACTATCCAAGTCGATTAGCACAATCAATCTGAAGCCCTAACTCACCCCATCCAAAACATCGTTCAGATTATTATCCCAGAAAGTCCCACTCTCCTCAACATCGCCCTCAGATAGACCATATGTTATAACCACACAGACCTTAGCGTGTTCTCAAACTTAAATTTAACCATTAGTATTCTAGTACTCGCACAAACGAAATCCACCACAATTATGTGCCACCAGTCACTAATCAGAATGCAGCTCCTCTCCCCCTCTCATTCTCCTTCACTCCAGCACACAAATCTCACCTCACATCCCTCGTCTTCATAGCTTCTTTCATCTTTTTTTTTCATTCAACAGCAAGCAAATAAAATTTAACATCTAAATACATCCATCACCTCTTTCCTCTCCTCGCCATTAATCTTTCTAGCATTCCATTTACCCAGACGGTTAATACGGTTTCGTCGAAAGATACAAGGTCGCTTACGCCAATCAAGACCAGGTTCGAGACATGCATAAGCATCCCGAGAGTAAGAATTAGGGGTAGTGGATCCCCTACCCATCAACCACTGTCCATTCAGTCGCCTCTTACGGCTCATAGATCATATGTTTGTTGTGGAAATTCCTTCTTTCCCATACATATGGATATATAAAAAAGTGTCTATAATAGTGTTTTAATTATGGTGTATGTAATAACCGAGAGCCTACTTCAGTGTAAGAAAAATATGAATATGAGCTAAGAGGTCAAACTATCGAAGCCCTCGACGAGCCTGTCATGGGATGTCCTAACCACAACCATAATGTCACCCCCATATGGGGTTAATACTCATCATAGTTATCTTTCCATATATATATCTGTAGTAACAAATATATAATTATATTATATATATATTCCATAATATATTTACTATACCTTTATTCATATATCATTATTATAATACTATTATAGTATTTAAGTTTTATCTATACTTACATATATATATTATATATTATATCCTTATTGACCCCTCTGGCTTCTTTACTTTGGGGAGTTCAGTCATTTCAAAAAACCGGGCAAACTCAAACGGAGCCACAGTTCTCTTAGGGAGTGATCTGATGTATTTCTGTATGAGTTGTGGCAATGGAGGCAATTCGAGCACGGATGTGTTCGACAGCTCTTAGCTATTCTGCTTAACTACTATATTGCAGAGAAGCTGTGACATGTCTTCTTTTGAAGGTCGGATATCTCGCCATGTTATCATATTCTTGAAGATCCACGTCAACTGACGTCCGAATCATCGCGTTCTTAAAAGGCCGAAGATTGATCTGTGCATTCCTTCTGGAGTGTCCAATCTGCCTGTATCAGAGAATCCTCGGGAGGATGGTAATTGACGAGGCTATTTTTTGGGCGGTTGTTGAGGTATCGTTGCTAAAATGTTGTATACAGAAAGGAGGGATTTTAAACGATGAAATGTATGGTTCTTGTAGGTACGTTACATTTATCATGGCGTGAACGCGGTCAGAGTCCTGGCGTAAAACGCATGACACCCTTATATCAAGAATGCGTCTAGAATTGGTAGGATTTTCGTTTCATTATTAGGTGCTGAGATAGGAGTGATGATTTTAGCAACCTGTTATGTACGTGTAGCGCGGTGTTTTGCATTCTTTGTATGTTTTATTTACGTTCAGTTGGATTTATACTATATCTATGGATACCAGACTGCAATTCATAGCTTGATTCTAGTTTTGAGAGTTGTTGAGATGTTGATTTATAGTGTATGTTGCTTCCATTAACATTGAAAATTGTTTGTATAAGTTCAGAGGACCCTCATTTCTTACTTTCTTATTATATGTTTTGAATGTGTGTTATAAGGGTGAAGTGCGTGTAATATTAATCAATATTAATATATATGCATTATATTATATATAATAATATATTATAAAATAGTATTAGATATATATTATATTATATAATATATATATATATATAATATTATATATATAATACATTCTATATACTATATGATATAATATTAATATATATATAAATAATATACTATAAATATACAGATATTATTTCAAATCTCCGCAACCTTCGTATAACAAGTCTGGATCTTTATCTACCTGGGCAAGAATTAAACATGAATGCCTAAAACTTGTGTGGCGTGGTTTTGCGAGATCAGCCGAGCCTTAAAAGTTCGATTTCCTGTTAGTCCCCCCGTTTTACCCTCTTGCATAGGGGATTAATAAGCACCGTTCAATAATCGAGTGCTTTAATATCTCTTTCCCTCTGATTATCTTTTTTTTATATATTATACTATACATATATATATATATATTATATATATAATTATAACAATTTATAATATATGAATTCTTATTATGAATAATTATATATTATTTATATATATATTACTTTTATTTAATATTATATTATATATTATTATTGATCAAAAGTGCCACTGATTTTGCAGAGTAGTAGTTAAGACAAGTAGTGAATGCCAATTTAAAAAACCTGATGCTTAATTTTCTTGATGAGTAAAAAAGTCTTTCAGAGTGCTAGGTATTTGCTTTTAAAATGATTTGTTATGTTTGTTACCTTTGTTAGTGATAGTAGATGAAACTCGGCTCTGGCATAAGAGCATAGATCTAAAGTACATGTGTTTAGATGGACAAATCTTACAGGGCGTGTTAGGTGTAAGGAGAATTGATAAAGGGAATGAAACTCATTAGATAAAATGAGGATTGAACGTGTGTGTGGTGTGAAGAAACGAAGTAAATGAGACGATACGAGAGTCACATTCACAGGACGTTTTGTTGACTGGAAAGGAGGATGATAGGTCGGTTGGTATTAAGTGAAAGATCCAATGCTATTATGATGATGAGCAATCATTACTCTCTACTATCTTCTGGCTGGAATCTACGCGGGAACCGAAAAATAAGTGATTAGTCAGTACAAGAATGCCTGATATGAGAGGAAATTACGATTTCGCAGAGGCGAAGAATAAAGGTAATCATATGTCCAGTGATTGGCGGTTTTTTGAGGGGGTATGTTGTAGTCTTGCCCAGGGAAGAAACCCTACATTTATGAGCACCGTAGACGCCAGCCAGTCGAAGGTTCCGTCACCAATCCCTTGAAACACTAAGTCGATGAGCTATCATGCTTATCTTGACATGCGATCAAGTTCCTCACCTTAAAACGCGACTAAGACTATAAATAGAGACTGTAACTCTGTGGCGCCTTCTATTATCGAATTGCGTTATACTTTCCTCTACCAAAACCATTTTCCGGATCCGGTCCGCTGCGTGCCGACGCACGCACCTCCCAATCTGGGGAAGGGAGTATATAAACTATTATCTATATGTTAAACTAATATCGGGCTAAGTGAATTATATATACAGTATTGCGGTACACTTATGAACAGTGGTGATAGAATACTATAATATATATTAACATTATATACATAAATATAAAAAGATCACTAATACATAAAATATATAATCATTAAAATAATATTTACTTCATATTATATTTATAATATTCTTTATTTATTTAATATAATACTACTTATTAAATCTTATAATTCTATAAATATTTGTAATATAATAAAATCATTATGAAATATTAATAAATAGCTAATATACAAGCTATAATAATAAGTATTAAAATATACTATATATATAAGTTATTATACATATAAGATACAATATATAATATATATATTATATATATATATAGTACTATACAATATATATAATCATAAATAATACTATTATATATATACATATATATCATAGGTATACTATACTATATTATATATATATATGGAATTTAAATGAATATTAATACCGTATATTAGTCTAGGTTAATTTAGGTTAAGTTTGGTTTAGTTAGTAGGTTAAGTTAGTTAGGTATATGGTTAAATTAGGTTGGTTACCAAAAATTTAATGATTACCCCTAAAATTATTAAATAAATTCATTTAATTCATTCATTTTCCGCTTCCTTTTGGATCAACGCCGCTTATTAAGACATATAGTTATACTATTATAAGATATATTATATATATTAAATATAATTAATAAATTATATATTATATATTTATTAATTAGTATATATTATATATATATATATAATATTATATATACTAATTATTATATTATATTTATGTCATCTTTCATATATATATTATATATATATACTATCAAGATACGTATATATATATTATAATAGTATATGTGACTATATTAATATACTAATATATTAATATTATATATAATAGAATAGGTCTAGTACCAATTATATATTATATATAATATATACATATATATCTTTGTTTTTACTTTCTCCACCTCCTGACCATCTCATTTATCTGACAAGGCCAAATACCGCTTCAAATACCCTCACACGCCGCACCGAACGTGTAATAACTCCAGATAATTCCAGTGTTGAAATTCCCGCAATTGCTTGGTTTGAGCCAATTAGACAATGAACAGGAGATACGTAAAAGTGAAGGCTTTTTTCCGAACCCTTGTCACAGAGTTTGGACACATTTTGTAGTGGTTTTGTTGAGATTGACGCCGTGTTATTGTTTTGGCAAAGAATTCTTCGGCCTAGCATCGTCCCAGGTGTATGCTCTCATGTGAGCTAGAAACTTTCGTTTCTTCCGTGTAGTTGCCTGTACATTGTTATGATCTCTATGTTGTTTTGTTGTGCTAGGATTTCTGTTAGTTTTAGTCTCAGTAAATGGGTGCCAATGTGACAGCAGATGTTTAGATCTTGGACGAATGTATTGTGCATGTATATCGTGGCGTGAGTATGTTGTTGTTTTGATAGTCTGTCCGCGGCTTAATGTTTCCATTATTACTCTATTACTTTCTTATTTGCCTGCGTATGAGAATTATGTTTCTGCGTGTTTTGTAAAATGAGCATGAGTGCTCCAAGTGTTACCTTCCGAAGATTTTTGGTGCTCTTTAACTAGACTTGTCCGGTGCCAAGTTGCGTTTCATTCTGTATTTCCCGTTTACCAAGCCATATTTGAAGCTATACTGATGTATGATGAGGGTCAGTTGGTATGCACTAACTGCAATAAGCTTCCGGTGTGTTGGTGCCTATGTAATCGTGCTATTTTTTTTTTTTTTTTTTATTTTCTTTCTTTTTTTCTTTATTTTTTCTCTACCCCTTACTTCTATCCAACACCTACTCTACTCACACGGCCAAAAGCCCTATCAAGCGTCACAAAAGTGTACTGCGGGTCCTCGTACACTCCCACAATTTATTTAACTCTAACCGCAAATAGCTTACGCCCAGCATGAGCAAACAAGATCGGAAACCCAACGGCTTTAACACGTTGACGGGAAGATTAATTGCAGTAGAAACACAGAAGATAGTGAAGAGATTCCAAACAACACATGAATTCACTCTTCTGTCACTATTTTCTCCTGGTGGCCAAGGATGATAGAAAGTTAACCGACACACTGTTCATGCAACATAACTAGTTCTGCGAGTGTAACCTCAAGCACTAATAACAACTCGTGTGCCGACCACCATATGCAACCTTTCTGTCACGTACGCGTGTAATCCGAATCTACTTTGTGCACAGCCCGAAGTGGAAAGTTCCCTCTGAGCAAGCACTGCCGCTAACAATTACTATTAGTATGATAAGCTCCAAAATCTCGCCGCCAAAAAATAGAAAAGGAAACTTTATATAGATTTAACAGCGTAAGTTTATAGTTTTTTTCTAGCCTTGAAACTAGGTGATTTGCTTCATAGTAAGATCAGAAGTCAGTCACTAGAAGTCCATCCTCCAAAATATATTAGAGAAACTAAGTACTCCATTAAAAGGCCGCGTAAGTGACCCTCACCCCGTATAACTGGACGTAACCCGTATTAAGCGAAGTGAATACAAATCGCATCTCTCACCAAAAATCTCTGCAAGATAATACTTCGAAGTTTCTGTTTACAAGTGCGCTCCATGACACCTAGACCAAAATACAATTGAAAGATGTTATGTTCCCAAGACATTTTTTTATCACCAGTTATATTGATTAATATGTCACTAGATCCAAATAGATAAATATTTTATCTGTAAGAACAGAGGTCTGGAAAACCGTTCCGAAAGAAATAAAAGCGAAAAGTTGAAGAAGGTGTCTTTACAGAGAGTAATTTTAGATTCCGCGCGAACTAGATTATATTTTTTAGTTTTCCTACAGGTTTTATGTCTTAACCCTATGTCTGTTTGTGGTTTGTGGATCGCCCTGTGAAAGCTGCATTGTTAGGGGAAATAGTGCAATATCTGCCGCATTGGGTACTTATGTAAATTATCTTTTCGAAATTGAGTATTGTTTTCGTTCTGATATTGTGCCTGTTCTTTCCTATTAGGAAAATTTTGAACTTCATTTCTTTAGTATTTAAGGGTGAATATTGAATTGATCTGCTTTGTTGCAATATAAATATATCTGAGATTTCTTGGTACTGTGTCTCTCTTCATCAGTTCATTTACCACTGAATATCTTTTTTATATGATTTATATTATATCTATATGTTGCAGGTGGAGTTTAGAATTTTATATGTATTCTTATTTGATTGTTAAAAGGATTCCTTTGAGAATTTATGTTTATGATGTTCGCGTTTTGTGACGATGTTTTGTCCTTAGAAAGCTCTGGTATTTGAATTTGTGTTTGGTGATGTATCAGATTTCCTTATCTGAATAGTACCACAATGACTTGAATATTTTTATCGCGGGGCCATCTTCCAGGTAATTGAAAGAGGTTAAAATTGACACACAAGCACACTTTTAAGTTTATTTAAAACTAAAGAAAAAAAAACAGACACCAAGTGTATTATTATCATAAATGAAATAATGTAAATGGAAAATAAATCGGAAATACTAAAGTTAAAGCACCTACGATGTATATCACCAATATTTTCACAAACTAAATGAATATACAAAAAAACTATACAACACACGAAAAAGGACCACACATCCCCTAAATACGATGAAATAATGTACCCGGAAGTACTCACGATCAAAGTCCCCCGAAACCAATACTTCCGCCGTCCACCCTAAGAAAAACACCTTTAAGTAAATAAATACAGAAATGTCCCTATCATATAATACACAATTTATAATTAAGATAAAAAGAGTGAAAACGTCAAATATAAATAATTAGCTAATTATTACAATAAAAGTTCACTTAGAAAATAGTTTGTCACAACTTATGGTGACCTTATAATTTTAGTAAACTGTACTATGTCGACTTTAAAATATACTTTTCAATTTTAAGTTTTCAGTTCACCTTTCAAATTACATTTTTTCCCCCTCTTTTTGTTTTCAATTGTTAAATGTGTGGAGTTATTTTGTTTAGTATGGTTTTTTCTAGTAGTTTGAATAGCGTTGATAATAGAGAAATGGGGCGATATGATGAGGGGCCAGAGAGGTCTTTTCCTGGTTTTAGTTTGGGTTAATGATAGCATTTTACCAGATAGGGGGAATGAAATTTAGGCTGTGGAACTGTTGTATATTTGTGGTAATTGAGTTAAAGCTGCGTTCCTTAGGTGTTTGAGGCGTTTGTTTGAAATGTTGTCTGGGCCAGTAGCAGGTGAGTTTTTAAGTGTCTTTGTCATGTTTTCTAAGTCAGTTGTGGTTATTTCTATTGTTGGGTCGTGGTTAAGTTTTATTTTCTTGAGAACTTTGATGATTTTCCTGTTTTTGAGGGTGTGTGGAATTTTGACTGCTATGCGAAGTGAGTTGCAAGAATGTTTGCGTGTTGCTTGGTGGATTGGGGGTTTTGTGTGTCTGGGTTTTTGATTGGTTCATGAGTGTATCTTTGTTAGTTAGTTGAGTTTTTCAGTATGTTTATTGTTTTTTACGTTCTGGTGTTATTCATGTGTTGGATGTTCTTGGTGAGGAAGTTTGGAAGTTGTTCGAAGAATGTGTATTTGTTAAATTTGTAATTTGGGTGTTTATGTCGTTAATCTGTGTTGCCGTTTGTAGTGATGTTGGTATTATTTTTCTGAGTAAGTTGCTTTGCGAAAAGGAGAAAGAGTCGACTTTAGAGCCCAATTGGCGGGGTGAAAGCTTTCTGGGGGTGGATAAAGATGAATTACTGCTACCACTACCACTTGACTGATTTAATATCAATGATCTTAATTATTGACTTATATTTGTTTACCTCCCTACTTTGTGATTCCATTTACCATTCGACTTTATTGGAAGAGTGGTTTTGATTTTCTCCAACACTTAAATATGCGAAGTATGAAAACTGTTTGCTTTTAACAGCAAAATTTAAGTCTTAGCTACGGTACTTGTGTCATCGTTATACTCAACCTCGTTTCATTATACTTTCAAATTAATGAAAAAAAACCGGCGATGATAAAACCTATCTCCGGATCCTATTCTTCTCATTTTATCTGTCTTTGTGGATGTAACCCTCGCAACAACTGAGCTGGCATTCCTTGCTCTACTGGATGAGAACTTTCTGCGATCCTATAGTGGTCTCAGGGTTGCGCTCAAGCTATATGTGAAAAGTTAAAACTAAATAGGTCATTCAAGTGAACTCTCCCTTTATCTAAATTGAGGCCCTTCAGAACCGCTGCTGCTTGTTTCAAACTCATTAACTGGATAACTAGGAGACAATATTTTAGCAACCTCATCCTTAATGTCAATATACAAGGTCGTAAGAATGATATTTCGCTAACATAACCGGGAATCGCTCTACTTCTCAAGTATGACACCAACAATTCGGAATTCGGATGTCGTCATTGACCAGAAGGTGTATTAGGCTCTCATTTTTGGAGTATGCTCTATTGAATCCCGATAACGTAAACCATTCCAAGCAGTCCGTTCTCATGTTCAACCTCCTGACTTTTCTGTATTGACATGTGTAGACTCACCTTACAGCCACATATTTACAGCTGAGGAATTCCGAAAAGTCCTTGAATTGGGCAAGGATGAGACGCCAGGATCTGATGAGGGTGTCTTATTTAGATGATCCGTCATCTCAATCAGTTCTCCTCGGCGTTCCTCCTAAGTCTGTGTGAGCAATTTTAGGTGGAAAGCATTTCCCTACCTCCCATGCATGGTCAACAGTTTACATTGTTCTCAATCTAAAACTTGGGAAGGACAATAATCAAGCGAACAACCACAAACCCTTTGTTGCGACTTGCCATACCTGTATAATAATGTTGAGAATGGTAGAAAACCGCCTCTCATTGTTAGAAAAACTTCAAGCATTTTCTCATCTTCAGTTTGGATTCAAAGATCGTTGCACATTAGACCTTTTTCGATTTGAACACGATCTCCGAAAAGCCTTTTCGAACAATTAATAAAATGATTTTATCATGAGTGTTTTAATCTCAAGAAGGCCTGCGACTCCACAACGATAACGAGAACCATGTAGAAACTATATTCAGGGGTTGGTTTTCACTCTTTCCAAGACCCTGATGCCTAAAAGGACCGCTTAGGTGCGATCTGCTACCATCTTGTCCAAACATTTTATCATGGAGGAGGCGGAGCCGCAGGGAAGTTTCCCAACCACTGATATTCTCGTTTAGTTCAGTGATGTACTCAGCAATATCTGGTATCTAGTCGGTTCTCCCATTTTGTGGATGTCTTGCTTTGTACATTCGTAGAGCCAAACTCTCCTACATACAGAGCTGGGCAGTACTTAAGTACAAATGTATTTAAATTTAAGTACTTTTTGTGACTTAAAATGAAGAGCTTAATGATGTTCAAAAAAAAACCAGTAATTAGGTTTCGTACTTAAGTACATTCAAAGTACTTAAGTACCCAAGTATTGCACAGGTCTGAATCTGTAAAGAAATTTTTTAAAAAATTTTAGGTTACTATTTTACGTGTTGCATTGTATAGAACACTTTGGTGTGGCATGTGTGGCTGGAGTCTATATGATATATATTGGTGTGTTTTATATGGTGGGTATGGGTTGTTGTATGATATATAATTATATTATAATATATATAAAATATATATTATAAATTATATAATCTTAATATATATATATAATATATTATATATCTATTTATATATAACTATATAATTTATATATATATTATTAAAAAATATTATTTATATATATATATATATATATATTAATAATATATTATATATATATATTATATGTGCCTTTAAATGTGGAACTGGTTTTGGTTCCTTAGACACTGTTCCACTTTCTGGCCGTTGGGCGCACAGCGAAGTCACGAGTGGAGCGTAAGTACGTTCCACGGGGGGTGCTGTTCTGTGGCGAAATAAGTCTAACCTAATACGGGAGGGAAATACGATGAACGAGCTTGGTAAACAGGAGGCGCGCAACCGCGGCATCATGACCAAGATTGGGAAATGGAATAGCGGCAAGGGGCCCCGTCACGGTTGCTCAGGCAGTACTACGTCCGAGAGCGCTGTCTGGGGAGGATGGCGAATTTACGCGGCACCATCACGGTCGCATATGTATCTTGATTTAAATGTGAGGTAATTGCTACTCTTTTTTGTCGCGGCCCGCTGCGGTGATGTCAATTGCGTTTTTGGCGCTTTATGTTCAGTTATCTTCCTGGGGTTAGTGTGTTCCTTGTTCATGTCCCTCTTCTTCTTCGCTGGGTGTGGGTTCTTCGTTGGCTTGTCGTTGTTGTGTTTAATTTATTACTCCTTTATTATGTCTAGCTACTTAGCTATTGTATATTATTTTATATTATATTGTTAGTATAATCTTATATATATATTTCCTAGCTTAGTATGATATTTAGTATATATGTAATATGCAGAGGGCGGATGGCAGGAAGAGAAATCAAAAGTTAAAAATATGAGTTTGATTTTTTTACTTGGTATGTTTTGTAAGCGAAATGAGGAATATGGAATTAAATGATATTTATTGAGATTTTTTCGATTTTT
Organism: Trachelipus rathkii; assembly: GCA_015478945.1. Classification (NCBI taxonomy): domain Eukaryota; kingdom Metazoa; phylum Arthropoda; class Malacostraca; order Isopoda; family Trachelipodidae; genus Trachelipus; species Trachelipus rathkii. Next base: position 11,858 of record JABUQX010009632.1, on the reverse strand, counting down.
TGGATTTTTATTTTCTTTTTCGATATCTTTTAAATTTTTGTATATTTTAGTGTTTAGTTTATTCTCATATGAAAATAAATATTAAAAATAAAACTAATAATTTATATTTTGAAGAGGTTTTTGACTGATAAAGATTTTTGTCAATTGTTCAACAAACTTATGGCCATTGTACACCGTAAGTCTTGTAAATGGTTGTTCTAGCTGTTTGGGTTAAAAATTAGAATATATTAATCAGCCAGATGCAAATACAATTATGATATATATTGTTTTGTATATGTCTTATAGATGAAGTTGTTAAGGGCCAGTATTTGAATACTTGTCTGCAGAGTGTTTAAGCCTCTGTTATTTTCACGAACATCAAGACATAGATATCTGCTCGGGAGAGGGCGCAACGAATAATATGATTAACACAGGAGGTAGATTTCTTTTTTCTGTCTTTCGAATACTTTTTCTGTCACTGTGCTTGTCTGATAGGGGGCTCCGATGGTTCTTAAGTATTTATTTTTTATTTATTATTTATGTGATGGTTTACTTGGACTTCTAGAGGGGGCCGATGTGCGGCTTCATAATCTTATTAATTTTCTTTATTGGTGAATGGGAATAGTTCTATAAGTGACCATTGCTTGCTTCTGAAGTTTATTTTCTTATGTTATTATGAAGTTGACTCGGGACATCTCTTCTAGAGGGGTCAATGTCTGCTTCTTAATTCATATTAGGGTCATTTTTAATTATTCATGTTAAGGAGGGGAATATCGTTGTATTTCTATGAAAATTATATGGTTTATATATGTTTTTTGGCTACTATGCCAAGAGAGATAATTCTGGCAACATGGCCATATTTACCTTACTTCATGTCCTTTCATAGTCCTTGTTATTTACTGTTTACAGATATATTCTGTAATAGCGTGAATTCTCGATGTTTACAGAACCGTTGTGTAATTATAGGGTTGAGTATTTATCGTAATATATCCATTATTCAATGTGTTTCATTATTCATTTGTAGGTTGTTACCATTAGATATAGATGTACTTTAACATGGTCAGCTGAGAGTAGTTGTAAGCAAGCCTAATTTGAAATGTGAAACGAAGAAATGGAAAGTAAGGCCTAGGTCAGCCTATAATAGATTAGGAATTAGGGCCTAGATAAACCTATATAGAATTAAGAAATAGGCCTAGATATAAATCTAAAAATAGAATTAGAAAGCCTATTATATTGGTTAAATATGGATTTCTCAAATGCCTGAAATTGAGATTCATACAAGGGTAAGCAACATGGGAAGATATGGAAGCATCTTTTGGCAAATAGGTAAAGTGGTATAGTCAGCATGCAATAGAAAGCAATCAATGGGTAAACTAGGAAAAGCCACAAACCAGTACTACAGCGAACGTTGAAGAGAAAATGCATACAAATAGAAATTAGACAAATCAAAACTCAATCAGATGTAATGTTTTTTGTTTGGTTTTCACCTCAAGCCAAAGTATTAGCGTCAAAGTAAGGAATCTTTTTGAAGCAGATGAGTATGAGAAAAGGATAGACACAATCTTTTTGCAGGAGTTGAAGAAAACAAAGTTTACGATGTTTGTTCACAGTTTTTTTTTTACAAATGGAATGAGAAATTAGACATGGCTATAAATTTATCTTCAATAAAGACAGCTCTGGGGTAATCTTCAGGAAGAAATTGTCAAAATTCAAGAGAAGAATGAAGGTACATTTCCAGAGATATTTCTCATATGTAAGAGTATTTTTGAAATTTGTTGCCAAGAGGATTATTCAAATTTCAAACTACTGTGGATAAATATTCATAGTAAAAAAAGAAGTATAGATAATTTGGTTATTGGCTTTGCACAGGAAGCAAATAGTTGGCGATCAAGGTTAAGTCAGCAAAAGTAGAGCGTTAACATAAAAGGAAACTACAGAGAAAGTAGTACCAAAGATAAAATGAATGAATTTCCTTGCAATTCACTGCTATGTTAATAAAGGTCACTGGATCAGAAAATTGGTACGAAAATGGATGCAGATGGTAGACGCAGCAAAAAAATATAAGCCAGAAAGAAATGCAAATTATGAAAATAAAGAAATTAATAAGCTAAAACAGAAGTTAATACCTTTATGTCAGCGGTATAGATGAACAAGTTTTTTATTTCCGAAGAAAATGATAGAGAAAATTTGGTATTTTATAATGGCCGCACAAAAACTTAACATAAAGTTTTTTAAAACTTTATTGAATTTGAGCATTCAGTCAAGGTGAAATCAGCAAATGGTCAGGAATCAAATGTGTTAGGATATGGAACATTTGAAGTAGAATCAGTTGTAGATGGAAAAAAATATCTCAATTATTTATTGAGATGATGTTTGGTATGTCTGATATTAAGAAAAAGTGTTTATTTTCAGTATTGGCAGCTCATGATGAAGCATCTCCAATGTCGAACTTTTAAATATCTGAAACAAGTTGTAATTGTAGTTTTATGTGACAGAAATAGCCTATTTTAAATGGCTATCTGTAAACTAAAGGGAAGGGCTAATTCAATAGTTGCAATGAAAGCTAAATCTCCCATGATACTCAGATATGCAGCTTGAAGCAACAAGGATCTATTACAGTTTTTATTAATCATGAAAGAATGGGACATCAGGATAAAAGACACATAAGAAATTCTGATCAAAAGAGAACTAAATATTGAAACTCACCTTGATAGCAGAAATTGTACAGGATGTATAAATGGAAAAATGCTCGTCAGAAATTTTGGAAAAAAGACCAAATAGTAATAAACAAGGAGAATTGCTATTTGCAGATGTTTGTATCATCTCAAGTATTTCAGCATCAGGTTATTAAATATTTTTGCAACAAAGTGTTTTATAATGAGATTTGTTTTTTAATTAGAAGAAAAATCGGAAGTTGTAGACAAATTGGTAGCAAGTACTTTGAAGGAAGCTAAAAAGCATTGTAAACATCAATGTTAAGATTCATCTGCTTGAATGAAAATTATGAGAAAGATCTAAGATCGGTTGCATCAAAACTGTGTTTTTGAAGGATTGAAAACTACCATTCTTGCTTTGCCCATATTAGAGAAGGAAGTTCTGTTGTTCAATTAAGGGTCATAATTGTGGTCATCTAGAACGTATTTCAAAGTAAAATGATTAACGAAAAACAGAGACTTCAATGTAGAGTTGATATAGAACTGGAAAAATTCACAGTTTGAATTATTGTTGGGAAAAAACGCCTTTTGAAAATCTGGTATGATAGAAGCCCAGAATCAAGCATCTACGTGGTAATCGGAACAGCGTGCAGTGGGTGGATTCCAGATCGAAAAGAAGAAAGTTTATCGCCCCCAAAAAAGCAGAAATCAGGTGTGTAATTTGGAAAGTATTCAAGTATGTCATTAGCAAAGGTAATTGTAAGAAAATGAGTGGATTTTTTTTTTGGTTTTTTATGATTGCGAGATGTGTAGTATTTGAAAGAGAAGAACTTTCAACTTCAATATCAGATAGATAGAATCAAAAAAGAAATAAAAGACCCCTAGAAAGAAATCCAATAGAGAAAAATGCAGAAACGTGATGACAGTACATCTATACATAGGTTAAACTCATCACATCGAAATAGATTCTGATTAAGAAACAGAATTTTGATACCAGAATAAATCTGAGATACAGAGAATAAATCTGATACAGAAATAGATTCTGTTAAGAAATAGAAATAGAGAAAGATATGAATAGTAAGCACAACAACAATTAAGAGACAGATCAGTAAATAAAAAGCCATCAAGGTTTGATGACTACATATAATAATAATTAATTAGAAGAATATGGAAGAACCTGAAAATTAAAAAGAAGCTATGCAGAGTAAGCAAAGAAAAAAAATGGGGTTAGGATTCAACATGAAAATGAAAATAATATCATTGGAAAAGAATTCAACCTGGGAACATAGTTGAATTACCCCCAAGGAGAAAACCCAATTTGAAGAACAAATGGAATTTAAATAGATAAAAATTTTAAAATGAATCCAGATGGTAAGCAAGTTGACAAACTTATAAAGCAAGATTAAGTTTGCACAAGGGTATTAGTCAGTCAGAAGAAGGAATGACTATTGAGCAACATTCAGTCGTGCAATAGAGTATTCTGCTAAGGACTTAATAAGTGTAGCAGCACTGAGAAATATATGTCTCTTAATTAGCAATTGTGAATAGATTTATACGATGTTCCTTTAATGGATTTATCTATTTAGAGAAATAATATGAAACAAAAACCAAGGTTTGAAGATGGGACAGAACGAAAGTATGCAACATTAAAACGGCAGTTTGTATGGGCTAAGAAGCACCAGCTAACGATGCCTGGAAGAAAGAGCTTGAGGAAACTTTCTTTTCATGGTTATGTTTGGCGTTAGTAGTTTTCTTTAAACACAGGAGTATACATAAGCATATTAGAATGGAGCATAAAATCTATACTTGCATTATATGTTGATGATGGACTAGTTGCAACAACAAGTCAAGCAGAATTTGCAATGAAATTTTTTTAGACGAATTAAAAAAAGGAAATTCAAGAAACTATTTGAAAACTGCACATATTTTTTTTTGTTTAGGAAATTGAAATTTGAATTTCAAGAAATTGAAGAGTGGGCTTCAAAAGGAGAAAATTAGTCAGTCATGTAAACTAAAGAATACACTAAAGGAATTGGGGTATGGAAGATTTGCAATGCAGTGTCAACACCAATTTTAAAGGATAATGTTACACAAAACATGAACATTGAAGCAGGGAGAGTTCCTTATAGTGATCAGCAATAGGAGCTCTTCTATATCTTTGCAACAGCAACAAGACCAGATATGCATTTGCTGGTTAATCTTATCTTGCAGAAGTGTGAAAATCCATCCAAGTAGAACGTACAAAAAGTTAAAAAGAGTGTTTCAGATACTTAAGGGTAACAAGAGAAAGGGGTTATTTTATAAAATGTGATTCTGAACAAACAGATCAATCTGGAAAGGGTACACGTGATTGCAGATAAATGCTGGCGTTTTAAGAGAAAACAGGGCATTAAAATGGAATCGGTTTTTTATATGTGCTGAGGAGCAATTATCATGGAGTAGTCAACAGCAATAGTTTCAGTGCCTTGATTTAAACAGAAGATCAGAGCTGAAATTATGGCAGCAAGTGAAGCAACAAAAAAAATTGTGGGCGAAAATAACTTTTTTGGAAGAAATTACAGAAGTCTTTAAGAAACCTACTCTTTGGATTGACAATGAATAGCAAGCTATAAAATCTCAGTAATGAAAATCCAGAATTTCACAAAAGGAACAAGCATATAAGTACGCCATTTCTTCTGTAGAGAAAAAGTTCAAAATGAAGAAATAGAAGTACTCAAGATTAGCAGTGAGAATCAACTTGCAGATGGACTCACAAAGCCTCTACCATCAACCAAGGTTTAATGATGCTGAACGGAAAAATTGAAATGGACTAACCAACGTTGCAGGAATAAAACACCTTAGTGTATAAATGTTGATAATTGTTTATTCTATGAAAAATTTATATTTTTAATAAATATGTTTTGGCGTACTAATCAGTAGATGAATTTCTGGCAACAGGCATCAATTTACTAATGTATATATGTCTTGTTTATTTAACGTGTTTATCATGATATATGTATATGCGTGAATCATCCCGATGTTTAAACAGCGTGTGTAAATATAGGGTTATATTAGTAAAAAGATATCCCATTTACATTCAATGTGTTTTTCATTATTCATATGTAGGTTGTTACCAGTAGATACGATCTACTTTAACAATTAATTATTATTTGTTGACTGGGAAAGTCTAGATAGGCCCATGTAAGGGGGTAAATAATCTTTCTTATTTATTACCTATTCTCAATATCATATCCTTTACTGGCAAACGTATTTCGACCAGTCACCTGTATACTTAATGTTATTTAAATTTTTTCTTTATTGTTGTCTGATCTGGGTAACCAGGATCTTCTCCTAGAGGGGCTACAGGGGGCGGGCTTCTTATATACCATTCCTTTGTACCTACCCTATTTCATGAGTCTACGCCCTGGGCACATCTCGAGAGGAGGGCGTCTCCATGCTTGCCTTTTAATATTATTTTTAATTATTATTATTACTGGGTTGAACCTAGCCCAGTCTCGATAGGCCACGTGGCTTCTTAAATTTATTTGCTTATTTATTATTTGATATTGTACTATGAGTTGACTGGGACATTCTATAGAGGGGCTAATGCGGCTTCTTTCTTAATTGATCTGAATTTTTTATTGGTTTTGAAACGGTGGGACAGTCTAAAAGACTCATGTCGCGGCGGCGTTTGCGCATGGTTCCTTAAGAATCTCCCCCTCTGCGGATTCCTTAGTTTTTTAGTATGCAGTTGAATGGTACACCCCCATGCTCTAGGACACAGAGGGTCAATTCTGCTATCTTAATATCTCTATTTTTTTAATTATTAATTATGGTTTGACTGGGACACCTGGGACAGTCTCCATAGCCCATGTGGCTTCTTAACATATATTATCTTTATTTTTCTAGGGTTAATTGAATATTTCTAATTGTATGCGTCAATCTCAGTTAAAAGAAAACTGTTTTAAAACGACAGGTTTAATATTACATTCAATCCAATTGCTTAAAAATCTTTTACTCGATTCTTACCTATTTTATCATCTCTAGAAGGGGCTAATGCGGCCTATCTTAAGTATATTCTTATTTATTATTCTATGAGTTGACTGGGACATTCTACAGTAGAGGGGTCAATATATACTCTTAATTATTATTTTTTTAAAAAATTATTAAATTTAAATGATTACTATTGGTTTGACTGGGACAGTCTAGAATAGGCCCATGGGCTTCTTATTGTTATATTATTTTATTATTTGATATTTTATTAATGATACTACGGGTATTCTAGAGGCGGCAATGCGCTTTCTTAATTATTAATTTTTTAATGGGTTGACTGGGACAGTCCTAAAAGGACTATGTCATACGCTAATGTATTAATTCTTATTTATTTATGAGTTGACTCAACATTCTAAAGGGGTCAATGCGGCTTCTTAATTATTACTTTTAATTAATTATTGGTTGAAAAGGGACAGTCTAGATAGGCCCATACGGCTTCTAAGTATTATTCTTATTTAATACTTATTACTATGGGTTGACTGGGACAATTCTAGAGGGGCAATGCTGCTATTCTTTCAATTATTAATTTTTATTGGGTTTGACTGGAAGTCTAATAAAGGACCATATGGCGGCTTCCTAAAAGTATTATTTCTGTATAATTTATGGGTTGACTGGGAACACTCTAGAGGGGTTTGTGCAGCTTCTTAATTATTAATTCTTAATTAAACATTATCTTTGACTGGGACAGTCGAGATAGGCTCATGAGGCTTCTGAATTATTATTCTTTATTTATTAATTATAATGGATAACTCCGACATTCTAGAGGAGCTAATGAATCTTAATTTTAAATATTATTTCTTATTTATAATTATTGTTGGTTGACTGGGACAGTCTAAGGTGGCCCATGTGACTTGCCCATAAATATCATTATTACATTGATTATATTAAAAAATTTATTAATTAATTATTAAATTTTTATGGGTTGAATGGCACACTCTAGATTGGATTCTGATCTTCTTACCTCGTCTCTTTATATATACTTTTATTATATATAATATATGAGTATGAAAAACTATGATGTAGTATATAACAATAGATAAATTATATATCCATATCAGTATAATAATTATCTTATAATTAATATTATATATATATATATTTATATATAGTATAATTACTATTATATATTTATTTTCACGTGCTCACGAATTCTGAAAAATAAAAAATCAAAAAAATCAAATATTCTTACCCCAAAAAAAACAAAAATTGACTCGTCTAAAAAAATTCAAAAAAATCCCCAACGCTGTTATGTTTTCTTTTTTTTTATAATAATATTATATAATATATATTATATATATATATATATATAATTAATAAATACATAATCAATAAAATATTATATATATATAATATATTATAATATATATGATATATAATATATATATGAATTATAATATTATTATAGTATCTATATATATATATATTATATATATAGTTTTCAATGTTTTTTCAACATATACTTACATATTATTATGTTCGTCACTGTACGTGTTTGAGCGTGTTAGTAGTATAGGGTGGACAACTGACAGCAAAAATGACAGTTGCCAGATTTCGTCGGCTAAATCTGGCACCCTATCGTTAATTTTTGCTCATATTTTTTTTACTTTTTTTTTAGCATAATTTTTCATTTTTTTTGGAATTTTGCTACTTTTAATTAGCGTTTTTTTTTCAGATTTGGCGCTAAATCTGGCAACCTAATATCCTAATCCGTTAAATTTGACCTTAAGCATTTTTTGGCACTTTTTTTTAGCATTTGTTTTAGCTACTTTTTTTAGTATTTTTTTAGCGTTTTTCGGTCCTAATATCAGGCAAGATTCACCGAACTTCCGGAGGATTTTGGTGATATTTTTCGATAATTGGCAGCCTTGCACGTCGAAGTCAAAGACTTGAAAACCATTTTCGGAGGTTATGGAAATCCCAGTCATGTCGGCAGCTGACTTGGAAATTTCCATCATTTCATTAGTTTTTGACACTGGATGTGTCAAGGTTAGGGTTTTTAAGGTCGGTGAGACCGAATTTAAGGTTTGGAAGACCGTTTTCGGAGTTTTTGAACCTAAACTCAAGGGTTTAGCACCCCAAAAGGGGCTTTCTGGTTCCTGGAAGGTTTTAACTGATCGGGAGATCAGTTTTTATGGTTCCAATCGATTTATCGATGTTTCTACACCCAATCGATGTTTAAATAATTTTCGTTTCTCTAATCGTGATCTGGTTGACATGTTTACATTGAAAAATAAATCGAAGAAAATCATTACAATTATTTAAAATTCAGTCAATATATCGTTGTAGTATCAGGGCAAGTTCAGCGTCCCCCGAAGGTCAAGACGCTCCGTGAGGGCACTTTCACTTTTATCGGCGGCGGTGCGTTTGATCCTCGTCATTATTATTTTTTTTATTTATTTATTTATTTATTTATTTTTATTTATTTATTTATATTATTAAATTATTATTAATATGTATTATTATTTTCATCATTATTCCTTATTATTCAATTATTATATTTTATTAATTAATTTTATATTAATTATTAAATCTATCCTAATAGAACTCTTAAATCTGGCAATCTCCTGATTCTTATTTATTCTTAGATTATTAATAACTATTATATACAATTATTATATTATTATTTTATTATTATTATTATTATTAATTATTATTATTATATTATTATTTATATTTATATTATATTATTATAATATATATATATATATATATATATATATATATATATATATATTAATTTATTATATATATATATATATATATTATATATAATTATATATTATTATATTATATTAATTATATATATTTATAATATATATATAATATATTATACCACAGGTTAGACTATCGCTATCGGGTTAAAAAATTTGGAGACGCGCTATATGGTGACGTAACCTCGTCGTAGACGAGGTTACGTATCCGTGTATGAAATGCTTGTAGAAGGCTGAAATTTGGAGAAAGGATTCGGTGCCGAGCCGGATTCGGATTCGGAGCCGTCACTGGTGCTGCTCCTGTGCGGTGCCGAGTTAGTTAATATTTCTATAATAAACAATATTTTGTGTCTTTTACATTATGTCTATTCGATTTCCGTAGATTCTCGAATTGATGGTTTATAAGTGTAAGGGTGTCCTGGGGCACCTAGGGGTTCCCAGAAAAAATGGAGAATCATAAGAGAAGTGGAGAAAGGAGTCGGAGTCGGAGTCAGAGAAGGAAGGATTCGGAGAAGGAGTTAGAGTCAGAGGAGTAGGAGTTGACAACTGCACCGGTGCTGAGTAAATAAATATTCGTTTAGTCCCATATTGGTATCAAAATATATGTTTATAAGATCGTAGAAATCGAATATGAGGGTTGTAAGTTCGTAAAGGGTGTCTGGGGGGATCCCCAGAAGAAATGCACAGAACGCAAAACAGAAGTTCGAAGAAGAAAGAAGGAAGAAGGATGCATCTTACAAAGATAACCGTTTTCATAAAGCGTATGAATGGCACTGACATTTCTTTTCTTCAAATCTCGTTTTCTTTTTATAAACGTCAACTAAATATATTGTATGCTATTTTATTCTTTATTTTCAATTTAAATTTTTAATTTATTTTCAAATTTTCAATGTTTTATTTATTTATTTTTATTTCGTTTAAAAATATAATTTCTATTAAAAATTTTATGCTTTTATGTATAAACATCATACTTAAAAAATGTTACCGTTTTTTTTACACACATCTAAAGCAGTAAATCAGGAAATCAAATCACCCACCCTCCCCTCCCCACTCCTCCATGATCTATTGATCTATTGATTCAAGTCATATTTTGTATAACATAGCACAAAATTTTATACTTTTCATGTTTTATAATTAAAAATTTAACGTCAGTAAGAGTTGAAAAGGCAGTAAACTTCATGTAAATCAAACCACCCACCCCACCCCTTCCCACCCGCCCATGATCTATTGATCTATTGATTCAGGTCATATTTTGTATAACATAACACAAAACGTTTAATATCTTTTTCATGCTTTAACTTAAAAAATTGTGTTTTTTTATATATAACAAATCTGCTAATCAAACCAACCGCCCCACCCCTCCCCTCCCACCATAAATCTAATTAATTGAATCTATTTGATTCAAGTCATATTTGTTTAATATAACAAAAACTTTCTTATTTTTGTTTTATTTGCTTACAAAAGATTTTCTTTTTAACAAAATTGTTATTCATTTTATGATTATGACTTAAAAAAGTAGCGTTTTTTACACCATCCAAAGCAGTAATCAGTAAAAATCAAACCACCCTTCCCCTACTCCTCCCCGTCTCCCACCCTCCCATTGATCTAATTGATCTATTGATTCAAGTAATTTTTCGAGTATCATTTTTGAATAAACATAAACATAAAAAAACAAGTCTTATATACAAGGATCAACGAATATATGCTGAAGTAACAAAGTTTTCACATTACATTAAAGCTAACATAGCGTCACCTGAACTAACGAATATTATGTACACATCATCAAACTTAAACACGGTAGTGGCTAAACGCCTCAGAAGCCCAAATAAACCGGCTAAAAAATTTACAAAGTTCAGACACTTACTAACAGTAAGTAACTAACATAGCATAACAAAAACGTAACCTATTCCTTTTCATCCAGCATATCCTAAATATTTTCTATCAGCTGTTATATTCTTACCATTAACATGGTAATCCTTTAAACAAAGATTTTTCCATGACCCTTGACCTAAGCTATTATATACTTAAACATCTTAAATGCAAACATAAGTAAATAAATTACTCTCTGTAAAAGCTAAACTATGAACATAACAATACTTAACACACAACACAACAAAAAGACGAATAAACAGCTATCATTACAACTTAACCAATATTTCACTTAGTGAGGGAATAAAACAAGTTTTCTTTTTATAACTATTAATTTTCTTATTCATTGAAAAGAGCGTTATCTAAATACATAGAAACATATAAGTTATATTTAAATATATTAATTAGTTTTCAAAAATAGTATATCATTTCACGAACAGCCAACAACACAACACATAAAGAATGTTACGATGGGTATATGTGTATCAAAGTTACCTATATCAGAACAAATTGATGGTGGAAAGCGAGTTTAGACAAAAAAAGGATAGTAAACTAATAATAATAATAAATAATAAAAATATAAAATAATAATATAATATATATATAATAAAAT